>BOPP01000126.1:632121-646353 GCA_017312745.1 Gryllus bimaculatus | reverse complement strand
CTTGTGAATGAATAAAGTTTGCTTGTAATCTTCCCGGAAAATTCATCGTCTGCAGCGAGTCGTTGCAATAAGCACCATTAACCTCTTTTCCTGCAGCCCAGAAGCAAGTGAGATCCGATCGATGCGCGCGAAACAAAAAAACAAGCCGTGCATGGCTCGTTATTGCAAAATACTATGATAGCAATGCCCCAGATATAGAATTTATTATTCCAGGATAAATATCCCAAAACGCCCAAATATTTGATTCTACTGTTATATAATAATACACAAATCCGCAGTGGCTAACAAGAAAAATTAAATAGCTTGAAAGCTGTACGTCATCGTACGTAATTACTTATTGTAGTGCATGATGTGATAAATGTGTAATAAGATTTTAACGATTAACGTAGGGAACATCGGAAAACGGAACAAGCAGGTTCACTCCTGCAACGATACCTTGCCAAGGTAAGAGTTCCCATCGCCCATCGAGAGGTCGGAGGTCCTGCGTCGCGCAGCGCCGCGCCCTCCCCGCGCTTTTCGCCACGCCCCGCCCCGCGCCCCGCCGCCCCTCCTCGCCCACGGGCGGCGGGGCGCGTGCAGGACGCGCGGGGCTCGATCCACCCGCAGGGCGATTGCTGTCACAACTGGGCAGCACGCTTCAGGTCGCAGTCTCGGCAGGCTCGCCCAGATGGGCCGGCCCAGCTTGCGCCAAACGCAGCTAGGGCCAGAACAGCAGCCTTTGGGGCATGGCTCAGCTGGGGCAGAGCAGCTGGGCAGGCTCGCTTGGGGCCAGACGCAAGCGGGGCAGACGTCAGCTGGGGGCAGGCTCCATGCTGGGCAAGGCCCGCAGCTGACGGACCACGCCGGCACCGCATGCAGGCTCCACGCCCAGCAATGCCGGCACCGGCACCATCAAGTTGGCATGCTCTGCCGACTTTCACCGGGCGCTGGGTGCGTGCCCAGCCCGCGCCGCGCGCGAACTGCCGCCCTCCTGGACGCACCGCCCGCACCCCCCGCCCCTCCCCGCCCCGCCCCGCCCTCCAACGTGTACCAAACGTAGGGATTCCGATGGATTTCCAAGGGGTTCTCGTTTTCATCCTCGACATAATTCACCACACCTTCTCAATTTCGAAAACACCTTCCTACAATTTTTAATAATCAAGACAACTTCACACAAATAATTCTGGACTTATTCCGTAGAACGTAATATCTGTAACAATACAATCAATGTCACTCCCCCTGCTCGACGCGCACGTATTCGCCCACGCGTCAGCCGCCTTTGTCCTCCTCGTTGAGCGCGTGCTCCCTACCGCCCCTCATGCGAGCTCCGCGCCAGTTGCCCGCGAGTTTGCTTGATATGGTTGCGGGTAGCAAAGTTGCACTGCGCGTTTCGCCACGTCCCCTGTCCCTTTGTGTCTCGAGGACAAAGCGCAAGGCACCAATCCACTGTACCAAAGGGAGGGGAGAACGCGGCATTCTGCGAGCACCCTTCTCTGCACCTGTCTGCCTTCCTATTGTAGTTCCTTCAACTCCGCACTTATCTTTGTAATTACAACAATTTTTTGTTTCTCACGTGTGTGTGTGTGTGTTTATCGTGTAGTGTGTGTAATATACGGAAAGGTTGCCGCAGTCTGTATATCCATTGTCCCTTACCTTATCAATGGACTTACCTTACCTTATTGCCTTACCCGTCCTGTCTGAGCAATATAGTTCTAGAGGTTTATTTCTATAAAGAATGATTTAATATTTTAATTAGTAGAATTATGGAAATCGGAAACGGAATTACTTCTGAAAAGCGTTCACGTTTTGTGCACCTCTAACCCATGACAGGAGAAACGCTTGAAATGGACTAGAATTGGAGAGCAAATGCGTCTTTTTCACCACGTCTCAATACCAAATCTCAAAATTATAATAAACAAAGCTAGAATCTCAATGTATGTTAACACTTCTAAACCTTGGTTAAAGTTTTGTAATTATCATTTTGTAAAACCATGTACTTCGAATAATTCTATATATATTCACAAAATGCATATTTGCGACACATAGCAAATTCTTTTAACTCCATTGTTTCAGAAATTTATTCAATTCCTCCCTATTTCAGTTGTTTTATCCAACTCCTTCAATAACAGGGAGCAGTAAAAATACCAAAAATATATTCTTAATATTCGAAAACAATTGTTTCGGTAGAAAATACTACATTGAATTGACTGGATTAATTTTCTACGATGAAAATACATTTTAATATTTGATTTGCGACCCCCGTGCAGGTCTCGGTGGCACGTCGCCGCGACCTTCACCGTCGGACGAGAAGCCGAACCCCGAACACACGCTGCAGGCGAAGCTCCAACAGCAGCAGGCCCAGCAGAGCACGGGCTACCTGCACGACCTCAAGAGCCAGCAACAGCAGGTGCAGCAGGCCCAGCAGCAACAGGCCCAACAGCAACAGCAGCAGCAGCAGCTTCTGCGGCAGCAACAGACGCAACAGCAGATCCAGCGCCAGCAGCAGCTGCTCATGCAGGAGCAGCAGCTGTACCAGCAGAAGCTGCAGTTGCAGCAAGCGCAGGCGCAGCAGGCGGCGCAGGCGCAGCGGACCCTGACGGGGCTGTTGGCGGACTCGGCGGCCACCAGCTCCGTGGCGCCCGCGCTCTTCCCGCAGCACATGACGCCGCAGCAGCAGCAGCTGTACCAGCAGCACATGCAGCTGCAGCACCAGGCGCAGCACCTCAAGAAGATCCGGCGCTCGCTGCCGCACTCGAGCGCGGCCACCTCGGACCAGGTGGCGGCGCAGGCGCAGCACCACCTCGACGAGCTCCGCCACCAGATGGTGAGCGCCTCGCTGCGCCCGCCACGGCGCCTCCCCCCCCCAACACACACGCGCGTGCGCACGGGCGCCACCGCCTCCGTGTCTCATGGCACGATCAGTGCAAGAGTACTGTGCAGGGTAGTTGGCATGTACTACTTCAAAAACATGTTGCGACACCAAGCACGCATTGCCTTTTATTCTCAGAATCTCAAATGTTTTACATTTAATCTCTCTATTCAAATGATCGTTGATTGAAATCCACAAAAGCGTGAAATTTCCATTTAGATTGTTTGCGTTTGGACATTCAGAATTTTAAAGCCATTTATTTTTTAACGCAGAATGAATAACTATGAAATACCCAGCAAGCAAAAGTATTTCTTCGTTACCGAACCAACAGCGGACCACTCACATAACGCGGCGAGTGACACATCTAAAAAAAAGTATCAACGTGAAAATGAACGATTTTCATCTAAGCGGTGCCATTTAGTTCATTATCAAAGACACTTTTACTTTAGATACTGTTTGTGAATGATCTTTATTAATTTCTTACTAGTAAAAATATACTTATTATATATATATATATATATATATATATATATATATATATATAAGCACATATCTCAAAATTATTTCCTGTATTGTCTTTTTTCTTGTATTCCCACGATATTGGTACATATTTTGCAATGAAAAAAGTTTTTAAACTAAATCATAGTTAGAAATACAGCAAAACAATAATGCGTGTCAGCCACAATATCAATTTTTAAATGGCACTTACAAAGAGTTGTTGCATCGTTTGTAGAATTTTCAGTAAAACGCCCTTATTTTCAATAATTCCTAAAAAAAATTTGTGCAAGTGAGTTTTGGGGTCACAAAATAGACACACATAGACTGACATTACAATTATCATTGTACCAGTCAACCCTCCCACCACCACGCAGTGTTGGGTCTTTACCGCTAGCGCCCAGTCTCCCGCTTTCGAACAAAATAAAAGCAAAATGGTCTGCGTGATTCTATTTTGATATTATATTCGTATTAAGTTTCTCCTAAAAAGAACTGAACACGTGTATAAATTAAAATGATGCAAAATAAGAAAAGTATAGTTCATGTTCTTCACTGTGTAAGTTTGTAAAACAAGAATGTATATCATATACAGATGTTAATTATTTCCACAAAACATCAAAAGACTTAAAGTTATTGAGACTTTCTGCGCCATGAACTTTCGTTTCCGAAAACCTCCGACCTCCCTCCTCCCTTCTCCCCCTATCTCAATGCAGGTGTAGCGCTCGCCCATCTTTGGGGCACAATATTTGCTTGGCGCGCCCGGAAGCAGCAAAGAAGCGTAATTTTGTTAAACACAAAACGTTTCCCGGGAAACGATTAGAGAAAATTTACTTAAATAACAGAAAGGTCTACGTGATTTTTGACGGTAGAAGACGGTATGACACACCTGTATTTTCACAACATACACCAGAATGACTGACCGTTCACAGAATGACTTTGCATAATACTAAAAACCAAAAGTAACATTTCTTACTGAAACGTATTATCAGCTGTCTCAAGACTCAACCAAGAAAACCACGCGATTTTTGAACAAGATATACGAGATAAAACAATGCAACGAGGACATTTTAGAGTTGTGAAAGGCCATATTTACATAATTGCCTAATATATTGTCCTATTTGTATTGTTTTCCATCAACGATCCCTGAGAAGTGTTTAAAACACTCAAGCCTTCTGGAGGTTTTCAAAGGCTGATTCGTGAAGTGACCAGCTTTGGAATCCTTCGGGAGGCGAATCGCAGCCAAAGTTATTCCTGCCCCAGTTTTAGGCTGTGACAGGGCCTAAATGATGAGCGTTGCGCCAAACGGCGTGGCCGGGGCGGGGGAGGGAGAGGGGCACAGCGTGCGCTGCAGCGACGCGACGCGGTGACCGGCCAGCGGGCGGCGTGCGTGCATTGAGAGAAATGTTATAGTACAATGCATTGAACATATTTAGTTAGCGAACGTACAATAAATCCAATTATTCGTGTGGTAAGATTCACAAAACATTTAGTTTCGTTTAGTAAATCGGACAATTCAAAATTGTAAGGGTATGTACAAAGTGAATTGCCGGTAGTACTATACTTGTTTCATAGATAAATTCATTCCGTGATTTCTGCTTTTCATGTCACACTTATTAATGACTGTTTAGTAAGGGTGCATTTTCAGATATGTGACCATTTTTAATGGATATAAACCCACGTGACGGGGTGGAAATATATGCTGTAAATAGTATTGTGAGCTGCATAAACACTGTTTAGAATTTTATTCATTGTATAAGTTGTATTCTAAACTAATGGTAGAAATACCGTAGGTAGCCAAATGCTGGAAACCAGCTCCCCTGTCGTATATATTAGCAAGGCTTTGTTAGGTAATCGAGTTTAAGGGGGTGCGAACCCATGGGACCTTACAGATAGGTGACCGTCCTGAAATCCCAATTGCTACCTGGCTAAAGGGGTAAAAAGTAAATCTCCCTTTCACGTTTCCGTTTATTAAGTACGCACTTAGTGAGCATGTTTAGGAAAGGCGGTTATGAAACCCACACTCGTGGTTTAGTAATTTTCACGACGCGTTTAGTAAATATTATTAGATGCATTAGTCAACGCAACGATTAGTAATGACCATTAAATGCAGTTCGCCAGTGTTGCGACCTGTTTAATAAATATGACTGTAAGTGTATTAGTAGGTTTCACTCAACAGCAGTTTCATAAACGCGACTAAGCACTTTGTTCTTCCAGTATGGACTGTACCGCATAGTTCAATCTCTTACATGATTAATTAAACAGACTAACCATTCCTGTCCATGTGCGCAGATGCAGGTGTCGGTGGTGCCGTCCGTGCAGCAGCGGCTGCTGTCAGGACAGACGCTGCAGCCCATGACGGGCATGAGCGTGCCGTCGCACCTGGTGAGCAGCCAGCCCGTGATGAGCGGCGTCGACGCCCTCGGAAAGTGTGAGTGGAGCGCAGCGCGAGCCGACGCGAAGGTGCGGCGCGGGCGGCGCGGGCGGCGCCCCGGTGAGCCTCGCCCGACCGGGCCCGGCCGGCGGATGAGCAGCGGGCGGTTCGAGCGGCGCAGCCGAGCGAGAGCACATGTTTTGATCAGGGGAGCCCGGCTGAGCGAGCGGCCGCTTCGTGCCTCTCGGTTCGTCAAATTTGCGCTCAATGCCGGTCGCCCCTCAACATTTCAACGGGGTTCTAGAGATTGTCTTAGAGCGGGTCACTCTTGCGGTAAGGTTACAGACGAACCGTGCCAAGTAACTTTTCGTTTAGATTGATGGATTATGTTCTGCTCTTTTACATTTTCGCCACACACAACCAGGAAATGTAATACACATGCCATTTCACATCAGAAAACGCATAGATAATGCATAAAATTTAATTGTAATTCAAGAGTATATTTCAGTAAATGTAACGAAATTTGATTTTTCTTTCCACTGTGCAAACTCTTGATCAAAACATTTGTCTGCGGTTGCTGTGTTCACTTGTAAATATTCTACATAGTATTTCGAACGTATATACTATGATCAATAGTCTTTGTTGAGATTCCATTACAAAAACAATTTTCTTCAGTGCCAGATAATTTTGATGAATATAGAATTTGCAAAGTTTAGACTTGTAACTATTATGTTGTGAGCTTAATAGAACAGTCTACGTTAAAACGATATCTTGTCATTAATGAAGAATACTCTATTTATATTCACTATTTATCGAAGTTTTAAACAAGAAATCTGGTTGGTGTTATTTCAGGTTTGCTAAATACGGTTTCTTTACGTCGTTAATTTCGTATCCGTGGTTCCTTTAGCTCTTGTGGTCTTTCTAGAACCAATAAATAAATAACCGTATTAGTAACCACTCCTCATTTTCTTTTTTTAATTGGATTCAAGGAACTTTGCTGCAGCGCTTCTTTTATTTATGATAGTTATCTTATTATAGAATGATATCTCTTTTTATATACTATTTTCCAGATTTCGATTAAAAAGTTACTTTTTTTCAAGTAGACATTTTTAACAATCTTGCGAGGAAATGCACTTGAAAACAATCTCGTCGTTAATACAATTTATGTTTACGCCTCCTTGGCTACTGTGTAAAACGTAAATATAACGTGTACAAATATTAACCACGTAGTATTATAAATGAATTATGGCATTTTGTGAACGAGTTGCTCTTTTATATTACTCGAAATATTTGAGAACCGACTAGATTCTTGAAATAATTGTTCAAAGAAACAATCTCTTTCACTCAATAAATTGCATTTGCTATTTGATTGGATTCAATAAGGGTCGATGAATGTGCAACATTTGAGACAGTTGTTACTTAAACTCTATAAAATTTGATATCTGCGTCAAACTTGGTACTTTACTTCACACAAGAAATAAATATTTATATTTATTAAATTACGAATGATTCTCATTATTACATTTTGCCACTTCAGGCGTTAATTCGTTCAAACGAAGCGAACGAGGATCAATGACGAACGAGCGAGAGCTGAATAGAACGCGCAATGTCCACCGCAAATCCCAGCAGAGCACTCGTGCTGCTGGGCGCTCGTGGCTGAACGCCGCCCCGCCCCGCCGCCCCGCGTGGCGCAATTGCCCTCCGCCAGGCGCCTCGGGCGTCGCGGGGCGTCTCATTTGAGGCGGCGCCTGCTGCGAAGGGGGAAGGCGCGCCTCTTGCTCCCCGTCTAGTCGTCCTGTCGCTGCGAGGCGCGGGGCAACGAAGCACAATATCCCCTTCGGACACGCTGTGGCACCTGCGAGCGCTGTCCGAGGACTCGCCGCGTGTGAATAAAGGGCTTTCCGTGGCGACTTCACACGGAACGGAAGTCGTTCGTTTGTGGCGTTTGGATTACCTCTTTCGCTTCGGTATAAATCTGCCAATGATTTTCTTATGTGGTTTTGAATGCGGAACGAAATGTGAAAATTAAAGTTTCATATATGTCATTTTTTAATATAGTTAGATGTTACCAATAAGGAAACATTACCGCAAAAACTTAATAATCACTAAGCCTAATTTCAAATTGAGTACAAAATTATCATGATTTTCATGACGTACCCAAGAGATAGTATGTCATTCTGTTGCAGATATTTTTCAGCTTATTAACTATGCGTAATGAGAATTCTAGAAACAAGAGCCACAAGCGTTTAAAGTGTAGCTTTGATAGAAAATGGCTATCTATAGTTACTGAACTGTAATTATTGAAAATTATAATTTGTATTCGCATCAAGGACAAATACATGTTTCGTTGTTTACGTTGTTTTTGTGGTATAATTACTTTGGATGTTTCTAATTGAGAATCTATTCCGGCACACGGCACATACGCAGCAGGCGATTTAGTAATAGGCAGTGAATCATCATGCTATATTTAAAAGAAAAGACAGAATTAAAGTCCTTGTTTTCCCATTCACATAGCCATTTTATCTTTGATTATTTCTAAAACATAAAAGTCCGTCAAGTTCTCTCGAACAAGGACTGTGTGTGCAGCAGTCGGCTGTGAGTTTGCGACGATACTGAACGAGATAAAAAATAATATTAGAAACAAGGTATCAAACCGAAACCGACACTAATCTCTTACCTTTTCTCGGATTTCTCTGACAAAAAAGAGACTCTTTTAATTCTTCAAAATGATACCTAATAATTCCTGTTAAAATTCAACAAATCTTAGAGGCGCACTTTGGTAAAATCAGATTCTACATAATCCAAGCTAAGCGTCTAGGTTGATACTTTTTTTTATAAATTATTGGTTGATGTTCATTACATTGAAAAAAGATCAATATTTATTTACACTGAATTCCCTTCTCAAAGTTTAAATGATATTCATTTAGTTGTATTTCTGTGGCCATCGTGACTCACAATTAAACAAATATTTTAAAAAATGTGTTTTAAAAACCGAAACAAACAGGGGCATGCCTCATGGCAACGACCGTGACGTCACGCAAATATAGGATTTTTTATTGCTTTCATACTAAATTAGTTACTATCTAGTACAACATAATTTCCCGAGATTGTATCATAAAGATAAGCAACACGAGCAAGACCGACGTTTGTCTCTTTTTTTGCATATTATTATTTATGGTTTAAATATACGCTGCCAGAAATATTTTTCAAATACACCCTCTCAATAAGAAATAAAAAATCAAAAAATCGATCGAGTCACTGTAAAATGCTGCTATTGGTACTATATATCTGGCAGTACAACTCGGTAGATTTTGCAACACGCAATTCGGTTTTGCAGTTTAACTGAGTTTGGTGGTAAGATAGATACAGAAACTGAATTTGCAAAATGCAGCTACACCTTTCATAAATTAATTTTGACGACTCTCGTGATTTTCAATAATGGGTTGGACATAAAATCAACAATCATTATTTCTGAATGCAAATACCCAGAGAAACTGATAGAAAACTATGCAGCCTCCAGCCATATGTCTATTGTGTTGGCAGGTACCCAGAAACTCGCGGAAAATCAATAATAATGAAATGCGTTCGATTTGACTGAAAAATGCAAACACTTATGTGTCAATCCACGTTTTCTCATTCTGCGCGAACCGATTTAACTCTCACACTCCGTGCGTCATTGCTTACGACCCAGCTGACGTCGTCCGTCAGCAAGGCCACAAAGGAAGATGCCGCCCGCCCGGCCGCCATTTAATATTGGCTAATCACTTGTTGCATTATGAAATAGCAATTTTTTATATTCGTGGTATGTTAATAACTGTCGGACTATGTATTCGTAGTATATTATGTTATTGAAGATTTCGTGAAGACGGTTTTAGTTAAAATATTTAATTTATTGTAGTCGTATACGACAAAACTTTATTTCTTATTCTTCAGCAGTGTGCGTGCTACTTTTTGCAAAACCATTTGTGTGGTTTGGTTCAGGAACAATTCTGCTGATGCAGGCCGTTAGTATTACAGAGGTCTCTTCAATTTTTTTGGAGATCGGGAGAGAGAGCTCATGGTAATCAACTGATGTTACGACCTCTGATCGGGAGGTGCTAGGTTCAAGTTCCGACAGTGTCAGGAATTTTGACACTAGCTTGTCAGCTTGATCGAATTCAGTCACTGTCCGGAGAAAAATTCTAGTAGCCGGCTGCTCTGATCAGTAGTTTTCCGTGTTTTCACCTGGTGTACACCAGGCGAATTGCCGGAGCAGTACCCTAACAAACGGACAGCGCGCGGTCTTTCCTTCATCTTCCTTGTCCTTTTATATCCTCACCTCTTCCACACACTCACACTAACATGCACTACACTACCACACATGCCGGAAGACTGGTCGAAAGCTTAGAGCTTGTCCCGGTTGGGGCGGTGCCCCACTGATGGTAGATACCTGGTAGAGGGAAACCCCACTAGCCGACGGTAGGTCGGCGCCGGAACTCACCATACAGCGGAAGAACCACCGCCACCTCCCGACGACAGAAAAAAACATGCACTACATTTACAGGACTAATGACCCTGGTAGTTGTCCCTCCCGGAATGAATAACAATCAATCAAATTTTTAGATAGTTCCATTTGCGCAATTTTGACACATAAACTATTGGAAATCTGATATATAGACTTAACAACGAAAAGCCAAATATAAACTGTATAAAATATAGAATCGCATAACTGAGAGTGATTGTTGGCTTTACAAAATGCAAAGTCGTCAGGGAACTCAATGGACCTAATCTTCCCTATTGGATTTCGAGAACGCAGTTGGATTTCGCATAAATGTGTATATCAAATATCAGAGGCACTACGTTTTATTCCATCATGAAACGTGGCAATAATCGCATTTAGCCTACAATTTCACCTAGCAACTTCTCTGGGGTCTCCCTAAAATCGTTTCGCGGTCCCCTCGAGGACCGTGGACCCTCCCAAGAGAACCTATTAATAATAATAAAGGTGATTTTGAAATGAAAACAAACATAGTATTTAAAAAATTAAATTAAATTTCGTTTTTCGCTATTCGTTATATTGAAGTATTAATAAGTATTAATATGGAAATTTGATTTCGTCCTAATAGCTTTTGACGTGTGATCTCGTGTTTTTTACTACAAAGGGCGACAAAGTAGAAAAAAATATAGCTACCGGTTTAAAACCGAAACGCTTTGTTATCAAAAACCGAAATATTTTGTTAATCGGAATGGGAACGTCATTTGAATTATATTTTACTTTATTATATTTTTATATTTTAATTTCAAGGCTCAAAAATGTATGTTGAATTAATGTAACACAATGAAAAGTAACATTTGCTATTTTAAATGAGTTTTTACTTGAATGACTGGAAAAAGACAGAAAAATGTTTTTCAAAAATAAACAATCATGTGTCCTACCTGATAAATAAAATCCACGTAAAAGTGGAATGTTCGTGATAAAAAAAACGTTTTCCTTAAACTACTCTGAAATGTAATTAGAAAAGCAATATATGTGCCGAGTGAAGGTTCGGTTCTCTCTATTTCTCCAAATGCAAGTTTTCGTTATTTTATTACGTTTAATGGAACTGCAATAAAATTTTAGGTGTTTCGCGCACGTGATATTTGCTTCGACATGCAGACGGATTTGCCATTTGTAACGGAGCAGTTTACGATCTAGAAGAGAAGAAAGAAAGAGAGAGAACATAAAATCCTAAATGAAACTAGGGAGTGTTCTTTTCAAATATTTCTTGACATCAACCAATAATTTCATGTTGTTTCCCTGCAAAATATTAATTTCTTTGTCTGCGTGTGGAGTTACATTGAAGTATAACCAGTTTCTCAAATATCAAGAAGAGTAATTCAAAGAGATTTGAATCATAGATTTTCACGTGTTTCAAAAATGCTATAAATCGTTTTTGTTAACAAAAATAAACAGAAATAAGTTATTATTTAAGTAATATGTATTATATGAGTAATATATTCCTTGAACTCTATTAAAAAGAATACATTTCATTAAATTCATTTTTCATTATAAATAGTTTGTACAAGAGGGATGAAAAGGATCAGTGGATCGAGTCTATTAATCACTCACCATTCGAATCTAATAGCCATATATTTTTTTCTTTCTTCTTTTCCTGACATCAGACGTACAACTTATATTACAAATATTTAATCTTCACTCTTAAAATGCTAACATGCAATAGTACGTCCGTATACATTATAAGGTTCTTTAGGTCAACATTCACCCTCGACGTTTCGAAGCCTATACAGTGTGCAGGTTCCGTCAGATATACATGTCAAGGCTCATTCATTAATGAGTAACTACAAGTCACAAAAGTTGGTCACAAGAATACCGAAGAAGAATTTCACAAATCATCATTTTTTAAAATGTCGTTAATGCACAACTTCCTATTAGTTATAGATAAGTGTACAAAAATGAATCTTAAGCGCATCAATAAAAAATGTCTCCAAACATTATTCCGAAAAACGTATTCTCCTCAACCTCGACACACAAATGAGGGAATAAGCACCTACAGGATCGATATTAAGAAATGGTGTTTTAATCAGGTATCGTTAATAGCAAAATAATCTACAAGCAAAAAACAATATAGTCGTTTCCGAAGGTAACATAACATATGTATAGAATCTATACATTTGAGATAAAACTCGTTCATTAAAACTAGTTGTGTGTTCAATAAAGACTCTGCGCAAACATTTTCGAGTATAATAAAAAATAGGTACCAGAATTTTACCAATTCGTCTGACACTATATTGTCATTTGATATTATATTCACGTAGTGTGGTCTCCTGAATGTGGTGCTAGATGTGACTGCCGTAACTACTTCCTTTGGATAGAATTCTGACACTGACTAGCACTAATGATATCATTCATATCGGGTGTAACAAAGAAGCTCTCAAATTTGCGTTGATTTTAAGATAAATTATTTTATAGATGATCACTTCGCGAAGTGTTGCAAAGAATTCATAATTTAATTTATTTCGTCACACAACAATAAAAGCTATATGTGGCGTATGGGGGAGAAGTATAATCTGCGCACGTCTCGAAATTTCTAAAGTTTCTTCCCATCATTGACAGGATGTAATTATAAATATGTAATTAATTAGACTCATTTAAACATAACTCGGTGTTGTTGCAGCTTCTACATTACAATTTGAAGTCTCATTCTTATTCATCTCAAATGTTTATGAAACAATTTTAGAACTGAGTTGTGATTCAGTTCATAATATTCGCATGTGAGAGTACATTCGCAATACTACTGGCAATAAAATGTAACTTTCGTGGAAGTAGACTTAATACAATGTATCATTTATACCATCCTTTGTATCGAAATTCCTTTTAAGATAGTTGTAGACAAAGAATCCATTGGTCATTTGTATTTCATGAACTGAGGTTGATCAGGTGAGATCCAAAAGCAACAAAACGTTGGCATGAGTGTCGTCCTTTGTTAATAATTAGCTGTGAACGCGAATACAACATATGCGAATTGGTGAATCGCACCGCCAGTGAGAGCGACCGCCATGGAGGGGAGGCGCACCAGCGGCGAGCTATTGGACATTTTTGAAGATCCTGGCAAGTTTCGGCATAGGGACACCGTCATCACCTGATTGATCGCTCATTAGTATTCTGTAGATAGTCATACACTAATCGCCACATTTCTGCGCCTGTAGAATTACGAATAGAAGAACAGAATATGATCGGCGATGAATCAAGCATGGTCATTTATCACTAAGAATCGGAAGCACATTGTTTTGAAGGTGAAATGAATACAAAGAAAATACGGGACATACCACCTGAAAATAAACAAAAGATCTGCAAGATGTCAATCGTATTATTCAAGATGCGAAGAGATTTCGTAGTAGCACACTCAAGATACTATCTTGCGCTACAGTCGAGTAATGTATTAAAAGAGGGACAGTACTTCCTCGAAAAATGTTCGGAGATGGGGAGTAATGCTGGAAATGATACTGGATAATGCTGGATAGATTGTGGGCAGCTTCAACAAGAATGCTCTACAATGAAAACTATGATACTGTTTCTTCTCAAAAAGGAAATTGGGGGAAATATAAACGGAAATAAAAACATGAACAAATTGTTCGAAGTCCTCCCGTGGATAGAACCCACAATTTCTCCATTTCTTGCATGTTCACTACGATAAATCGAGTTTAATTTCTAAACCGAAATAGCTAACAGCACACCTATATGGTCTCATCGCTTTCTGGCACAAGCAAGAGAGCAGACTGAACTACTGGTTTTACGGTAAAGATGGTTAATGGCAACGTTTGGAGCTCACGAGCACGTTTCGAGGGACTACTGATCTTTACGTAAGCGTAAGGCCATATATCGAGAGCATGACAATAAGGCAAAGCGAATGCCGATTGCACGAAAAGGGCGATTCAGTCAGAAGCGAGGCGCGTGTCCCCATGCCGGAACCTCCAGCATCGTCGGAAATGCGTGCGGGGCGGGTAGGCAGCCAGGGCCCGCTGTGCGGCGCGGCCAGTG
>BOPP01000126.1:601811-628886 GCA_017312745.1 Gryllus bimaculatus | reverse complement strand
TTTTTTTTTTTTTTGAGCAGAAATATATTTCACTTGAATTAAAATAGTCTAGCTATGAAGTTTAATAGATAGATACTATCAGTAGGTTTCTAGGAAATTTAGCAGCAAAAATGATCACACACAAAAGTAGTATAAATTGGACAATCACATGCAATACTACACATGTATACATTGCGAGTGCAGGAGATTTAGGTAAAATATAGCAACTGAAGTTAAAAATTAATGTCATTTAACATTTCATCCCTATGTCAGCTCCAAAAGTTTGGATTGGAAGAATTCCATTTCAATTGGTTTCAATAATTCTACAAATAATGAGTGGCTACATTACATACTTTTGTAATTCATTTCTTAATAGTTACCTAATGAAATTGTTGTCCTTGAAATCATTAAGAGGATGCATTATAATAACATTTTCTTAATATTTTAAAACTAGTAAAAAAGTTTTTATTTCCTTTGATATCATGGTAATGCTTCAAAACACTTCAGGATACGTAAGGTGCTCTTGAAAGCCAATTTGAAAGAGCCCACAAGTTGTATTGCCTTAAACGTGTATACTAGTTTGTCACACTGCACTGCTCAGTCTATTAAAACTTGACAAATAGCTAAAATTTAGATGAATTAATAGAAAGATATTTTCAAGTATTTTATCTCAAAAAATACATACTAAATAAAACAGTTAATTCAGAAATTGTTGGGCATTCACAACATAAAATTAGATATTGGGAAGTCTTCATACATAATTTTATAATAGTTTAATAGTGATATCACAAAAGTTGATCTGCTAGTAGGTTATCAAAAGACTGTGCTTCCACTTTAGTATTTATTTAAATAGAACAATTGCTTAACTTCCAGTATCTCTAAGCCAAGTGATGAAAATATATTTCTGAAATCACATGTATCGAATTGTCAGAGCCAAATTTAAATGTCTTTCCTCAGAATGAAAATTCTTGAATTACACATTGTAATTAACAATTCTAAATGTTGACTCATTCAGATAGAAGCATCTTTTTTGTAAACTACATAACATGATTATATTCAGTTTATAAAATATTTTGCAATTACAAAATATTTATAAATACCTACTAGCAACAAAATGTAGGCCTATATTACTCTTCCACATATTTTTTTATTTGATAAAGTTTTTTTTCTGTTTTATTATTTTGCAAACCCATTATCCTGTACCTCTATGTCACATATTTTTGTTCAAAATATCTATCACAATAAAATCTTAAATGGGAATTGAAGGATATTTTTATCCTAAAAATTGGATATTTGATATACTACTGAAACTGTGCTTCCATTCTCCCACATTTTCTCTTTCATTCAATGTAGAATTACAGATTTGAATTTCAATTCTGTCAGACATTCTAGAATAGCAAGATATTTTCAAACTAGTTAGAATGTCTGCTAAGATAGATATCAGGTTTAATATTTTTTTTTAAAACCCAATCTCTTAATATTCTAAGACAACGATAAGAGGTTGCTAGAATGTATACAGAATTTACAATGTACAATTTATTAAAACGGATCTTAATGTACATCCAATGCTTTCTTAATTATTTTCATATAGTATTATTCATGAAACTCATAATTGCTTCTGCTAGGCATAAATATGACAGTTTCTATGAGAGCTATGTTACTGACTTATTAAGAAATCAATTACTTGTACACATAAGGCACATGTTTCTTTAAAATAATTATAATTCAATATGTTTAACAGCAATTCCATTCACATTTAAATTATGGATGTTATTGTAAGAAAAGAAAAGAAAAGAAAAGCAATCCATCTGTCATTTTAACAAAGCCTTAATATTTGATGAGATA
Source organism: Gryllus bimaculatus (assembly GCA_017312745.1). NCBI lineage: Eukaryota > Metazoa > Arthropoda > Insecta > Orthoptera > Gryllidae > Gryllus > Gryllus bimaculatus. The sequence goes on along the minus strand of BOPP01000126.1, from coordinate 627,062 downwards.
TGCTTTGTACAAGTCAATGACAATATCTCAAAATATTTTAGAAGATATAATTATCATTTCTCTAAGAGAAATGAATAAATGTTAATATTTCTTGTACAATAAAGTAAGTTTTGTGATTCCTTAAGTTTTTTTGACGACCTTCCTATGGTTTCTCTCTTCCCAGTAAGTGATTCCTTCCCAGTTCTCTCACATCAATTAAAACCATAGTGCTCTCTAAATGAACAAAATGTTTTAATTTACAGAATAATTGTAACAAGTGCTCAAATAAAAGACAAAACAAGAATTGCATTGGCAAGTCTTCAGCACATTAGTGTGAAAAACTGAGTTACATTAATTATGCATGTAATAACCAGGAGAACTGCTAGTTTATCTCATATTTCAGAAGTGACAACTTTCTTTTCATATTACAACACTAGGTTTTACATAAATCAGCATAGAAGTAATTAAAAGTTGTTTCATTTTGTTGGTTAACATGTTAATTCTGAATGTGAAACTATTAGTTTAATTTTTTTAATGCGAGTTATTCCTTTTAGTACACTACCAGTATTTTATTTATTCATGTCACTACAGAAAGATAACGCAATTAAAGATAAAAATATTCAAAATACCACTTTACGTTACGAATAAAACGTGAATGTTCAACGTTGAAACAAATTCATTCTCTATGATATAAAGGTTTCTTTAACTTTCACAACGATTTAGCATGAAATGAATGATGCAACTTGAATGTGTACTAAAACACTATCCGAATCACACACATGAACAGTTTGTCAGCAAATAATTCAAGAAAGAAGTGTCATAGCGACACTTGCTCCTTGGAAGGGCCATGCCCTACGCAGTACAGTCGCCTTCCCGTCGGGCGTCAGGTCGCTCGTTCGTCAATTCTTCGTTTGTTGTATGAAAATATGGGGTGACTGCATGTGCGGTGGGTTAGCCGCGTTCTCAAAAATTTTCCTTTGCGCCCCAAAGAGACAGACGATACAGACTATGTGACCCCAGCGATGACATAAATCCTTAATATTCAATATCAGAGTTAACAATGGGAAGGCAATCTTTGGTGATATGCTCTGCTTATTCGTAAAGCAGTATATTTTCTAGGTACGTTGTCGACCTGTGATTGTCCTTTCGAAACAACGAAGAGTAATTTTATAATTGTTAATACGTCATTACTCAAAAAATAGTTATTATATTTTTTTAGTATTGCAACGCCAGCACAAATAAAAGTGTTTGAAAATTGGATGTAAAGGTACAACACTGTAAGATGACTTCGGCATGAAAATGTTCTTTTATTGAATAGTTGGGAGTTGCAAGTTTCTGTGTGCAAAGGAAGATTTGGGAAAATCTTTTGAAAGTCTCTTGATATTTACGTTTTGAGAAGGGTTTAGCTTGACGCACAAAGTCCATTTGAATACCATTAAATTTCTAAAACGTGTTAAATCATGTCTTTTAAGAAAAAACAAATAAATCATCTGAAACGAATAAAATTACCTGATGCCAAGTTAAGACAGGAAGCACGATCCAATTACTTTTATCGGTAGCATTAAAAAATCGTTAGCACTGACATTGCATTTGTAGTTTGTCGCCTGACAATAGGTCGCAATTTTTTAGCGGGCATCCAACTTGCTTTTACCTCCAGAGAGCAAGTAAGGAGCAACGTGTTTCGTTAGGGTCGCATAAATATAAAGTACCCTTTTGTGATCCTAAAGGTCACATTTCATTACGGACAAATCTTTATCTTTAATATTGTAGTACTGAGATACCGAAAAAATGTAAACTTTTACAATGTTCTGAAATTCATAGAGATCAACGAATATGAACCGTTTTTTGAGTGTGTTAGAGGAAGTATTATACTGCATTTAGGAAAAAGATTTATCCATTTTTCGATACCAGGGCTCCTGAATTGAAGTTTTTCCGTCAAAAAATCGTTAATTTTTGCGGCAGCATACTTTCACTTTATTACGTAAATACTTAGAAAAGCGATAGCGTAAAAAATGAGGCTGATTTACTGAGCGCAGTGCTCGAAATCTCAATTCATTATCTTGATCATTAAATTGAATGCGCCGATTCGTGGAAAACCTAATCAGGCCACATTCAACAGTAGTCATTGTCATTAAAAAATAATAAATTGTTTTAATTCAAGCAAAAAATACGCAAAAACTACTTTCAGACAATTGTACATGACCTTATTTAAAGATAGGAATATTTTAGCACCGATTTCATTTTAAAACATCCCTGTAATCAATATTATATTTTTGCAATGTTATTTTCTTTTAATTTTCGAATTTACAGAGTTCGCAAAAAATACATTAAATATTTTCTGATGTAGGAACATGAATGTTTGGAATCCATGTATTAATTAGCACTACTGTTTCTTCTTTATTTTAATACGAATAATTTTTGATGTGCTAAGAGAATCCTTGATACATTAAACAATAAGTGATGTGAACAAACAATAATGAATGAAATACATACTATTACATTTTAGTATTTTACTCATGTTCTGATTTATTACCTTTGCAGCAATGACATATATCATCAAACTATTAAAATTGTATTAATTAGCCGTTTTATCTAAAAATAATAATTTATGTTACAAGTGGATAAAATAGGCCATTATGTACCAGATAGTTGTTTTTTTATGAGCGTTTTAGCGCGAGTGAATACCAAATTACGGGTATATAATGGGCTATTGCCCACGTGTAATGTACAGCGTTTTGTCTTATACGATCGCTTTTTTAAGATCTTTAAAATTTTTTAGCAGTGTCTAGATAACACTAGAACGCCCGACTCTAGGATCGCCGAGAACGCTCGCGACACTTCATTCTGACCGTTGAACTATTCCAAGAGCAATTCATCCATTCTGAAGAATGTAATCACAGAAAAATGTACATAAACCTAAGTTAACATTCTAATGACTCAATCATCTGATAAAGGATATTTAGACTTATTTTTTGCATTGAAAGTTTTTCCTGGTGGACAATATCTACGATTGCATTTCCTTGCATGTTGAGTCAGAACCGATTTTTAAGTGCGCATGTCTTGCCTGGAGGCCGTCATTTTCCATTAAAAAACGATATTTTTCATCCGAATCGTCATCGAGGATGCATCGAAATCAACTGAGAATTTCTTCGGAGCGTAAGGCACCCGGAGTTCTGAAATGTGGTTTGAGATGTGGTGTGAAATCTTGTGGAAATCCATATGCAAGAAAAAGAAGTAATATTTCACAATAAAAGTGTATTACACTAAATACAAATAAATGTTTAGAGACTTTTACCTCATCTTTTCTGGAGCCCTCGCTGCCCTAGTGGCGTGAGGTGTGGGGAGTTTGGTTATTTCGACGAAAGGAATTTTGTATTAAAATTGTAGTTCATTTTTCGATGCAAAAAAATCTATTGTATAGGAACGACCATTGGTTTGGTTATTAGACTTTGCTGCAACGCTCGTGTCTATAATTTATTTTAAATTCAACTAACGTTGGCAAAGGAGTGGGGTAGGTATTTCGGGGCTCAAGAAAACGTACGCATATAATATCTATCAGATATATAAACGGAAAATATATGAAAAAAATATGCAGAAGAATAATGTAAATCTAGGTGAAGATAAAATGGATTAACACTGTTAATTAAAACAAAATTAAACACTTAACCAAGAGGTACAAAGCATGGCTTTTAAATGTGCACTCTAACCGGTGCCATATTGTGCTCTTGACGGCATTGAAAACTATGAAAGGATGGGTGTGGCAGGGGGGAGGAGAAAGTGTGGAGGGGAAATGACATTTAATAAAGAGCTAGGTTTTACATTGGTTTGATCGTTAAGACAGGTGATAGAAAGACGTTTTTCCAAATATTGAATTTCAAAGCTTTCTTATATATTTACTTTCTGTCCTTTGTTTTGAAACATGTGAAACTTGACATCTCTGTTGGGGTCGAGAGTATGATTGTTTTCAAGGGGAGACAGGCTTTCTCCTCGCAGGAGTTATTCTGGTGTAAGCCACATGCTCTCAAATGTTCACCCATTCACTAAGAATTTCCTCCTAGTCTGTCCTATTTACGCTGACATGCAGTCCTTGCAATTAAGCATATAAACTCCACTCTTATCTAATTTAGAACTATGGTCCTTCTTATTGGGTATTATGTTGTTGTTTTTTAATTTACACGTGTGCTTGTAAGAAACTTGAATATTTTTGTTTTTGAGCTAACTTCATGTTTTTAGCAATGCTGAACCAAAATGCGGAATAGTAAAAAATATTTTTTTCACTTTTTTCAAGTGTATTTGAGAGAAAATCGAATTAATTATTGCTTTTATAATTGTTTAGTTTTATGCTAATTAAGTGAATTAATTTATTTTGTATTTGTCTATTTATATAATTCTTCTGTATATATTTAGGTATTTTCCGTTATATATCTGATAGGGAGCACTGATAATGAGGTAAGCACTACGAAACATGTATGCAGGAATGTAAGATCTCTATTTAGTGTAAATACTTATTTTTTCCTATCCAAAGAATATGTCTGATTCAATGCAAATACAAGCTAGAATTAAATAGTTAGATTTAAACTTTAGGATTTAATGACAGTTTCTCCCTATGTTCTATTTCATCGCGATACATCCACTATCGGTAATGCTTTCTTTCACTGCTGCGGCTTTGCATATTAACACTTCAGATAAATCTAAGCCGGAAATCTCTGCAGGAAATATCGTTCATTGAAGATAGCAAGCGTGATTTCTTGGAAGGGGGTAAGAGTGTGCAAACAAGACTGCCCAAGAAAGCATAGCTCAGCAGTTAGACAAGCCGCAAATTTGACGGCTTTTGGGCATTTAAGGCAGAATATACCATAAAGCGACTTAGTTTCGATGAATATTTTCGAATAAATAACATAATATACTCTTCATAAATAAATTCAATGTCGTAAGAGCTCATTTCCCTACTGCCCTTTGTTCGGAAGAAAACTATACTTCAATACGGCGTGATAGCAAGCTCATAGTGCACATTTGCGCTGAGCGGTCATTCAAAGCAGGAACCGACGAAGCGCAATGGAGACAACTGAAGAATCTTCCAAAACTATTAGAATGAAAGGTTCTAAGTCAGTGGAGAACGAAGATGGAGAAGGGTAAGAGAAAGAAATAGAAGAAGAAAAGGAAGAAGAAAGAGAAGGAGATGAAATGAAAGAGGAGAAAAGGAGAAGAAGAAAGGGTGAAAGAGGAGGAAAAGAAAGTAACGGAATAATGGTATTTATATTTCCTCGTTTAAAAATAAACAATACAAGACACAACATCACAAGAGTATGTATCCTACGTACTCTTTACCAAACCGTTGCTAGGCAACCGTTATTTCTTGTGATATAGTAACGATTCACATAACCTACTCCGAATGCGCAATTCAACAGCATGCAAAGGCGATCAGATAAGACCTAATATTTCCAATGAAAATACAATATGAAAATACTACGTCACAAGGCACGGAGCTTAACAGGTCGAGTAAACGTAAAGGACGTAATCTATCATTTTAACATTTAGCTCTTAAAAGCCAGAATAATATTCATCATTCTGCGTGAAAAGTCATGTCCGCAAAAGCTTTTCCATTAAAAATTCCAATTAATTCCATTATTACCTTTGCAATGGTAAATACACAATATTTCGCGAAATACTTGAAGCAATATTCGAGAACTTTACAAATGTTCTCGTGGCAGCGTGGACAAAGCTTATCCACATACTTTTTTCCGGTAATTCCACGCAGTTTTCCTCTGGGGACCAATACCCATTGTAATGCGATCACATATTTTTCAGATACTAATGTCTGCGATGAAAATATTTTGAATTAGTGTTTCATTTTTCTAAAGGGAGCCAGTTCATTGTTGCTTTTCGTCCAAACTTCCGAGAATTTTAAAATGTGCAACATGATAATAAAAGAAGCGGTAATGGAATCTATTGACAGACACTAAGAATTTGTTTATTAATTTATGCAATATCCCTAATAAAAAGTACTTAACATCTTCGATAAACGTATACTTGTATAAATATGCCATATTACACAGAAAACGTATTAACATGCATTACACACGAATTTCTCTAGAAAATCGGCCAAATAAGCATTCGCGGAAAAATTATAATACGTTTATTTATATGTGCATCTCAGGAAACATATTTTTAGTTTGCAAACTGTGGTGTGGTTACATAATATCATGTATTCGCAAGTCAATTCCGCCTCTAGTGATGACAAAAGAAAATGTCCTTTATTACTTTATCTCAGTATGCCTTAATTCAAAATTTTGCAATGCATTGTATTTTATACATATCTAATAATAAATTAAAGCTCCGACAACTTAGTATCACTAAGACTGTCAAAGTCAGGGATTGTCCGTGGGAAGAAAAATTTGAGGCGGTTTTTGATAAAATGTTTTTTATTGTACTTTGCAATTACTTCAAGCAAAAACTGCACATTGAAATTGCATTTGTATTGTATTGTAAGTAAAATATTAATGAAATAGTTATTACACAAAATTATTTTGCATTATGTTAATTTATTTACATTATTTAAATTATTATTAATAATTACATTATATAGTATATGATAATATAAACTATAAATATGATAAAATATATATAATGGATATTAGTGCCTGAGTGAAGTTTATAAATATTTTCATGTAAATAGCAACCTTTAAGAAGAAAACTTGAAGAATTTGTATCAAATCCTAATTGACAACAAAAAGGATCGTTGTCAAAGTGTAATAATAATAATAATAATAATAATAATAATAATAATAATAATAATAATAATAATAATAATCATCTCTACGACGTGAATACCGCTGAGAATGAAACTTGAAACTTCTGTCCTCCATTCTCTGCACCCCACCACACCCCTTCTTTGTCACTCTACGCGAGCCTTAGCAGAGCGTGAAGGCCCTTTGAAGCGGCCGAAAATGCTCAGTTTTGCGCCATCTCTTGTTTTATATCTCTAGCGCTGTTAGAGATGTTTAATTTGACGCTATGTGTAGTGTTGTGCTAGTTAATTAGAGATCTTTTTTACCTGACCTTCTGTGAGACACAGAAGTACTGTACAACACAGGAATGGCAAGCGAGAACGACATTGAGGCAACTCTTTGATCTGGAGCTTCGCTGTACGTTTTTGTTAGTAAAAGGACATCAGGCAGGAATTTAGTTTAAATAATGAAAATGTAATCTAAAGGTTCCCTTGATGAAACTACAACCGACCTAATTGAAATCGTTGGTTAAAGCTAAAGGCTTAATGAAAGTTAATTTGAAAACTATCAGTATCATTTTAATTAAGCAATCACACTAAACATACCATGAAGCTATGACTATGGTCCTCCCCATTCATTTGAATACTATTACTTCACGCAGTATCCATGGATTCAAAATATTTTCATGTCAGTTTCATCCCTTAAGAACAAATAACTTAGAGTTGTGTCAAATCTTAATAGAAATTATAATTTTAAAATGTGTTTTAATGAAACAACAGGCCACCTAATTGAAATCGTTGGTTAGATAATTCTAAAGATTAATAATAAAATTGATCACAATTCTTATATTCTATTTTCGTATTCCAGCATTATAAATGACCTTTCCTGTAGCAAGAAATCGTTTATAATGCATTTAACGGCTTAAATGATGACGTATTTGCATTTTACGGTACGAATTATTTTGTCAACACACGTTCAGAAACTCACAGTGAGAGAATCGTGGGAAAATGAAGGTAAACGGAACAGCCGACCACTGTTTTCTCGCACAGATACCAAATACCCGACACGCAATTAGAAAGTTGTTTCGCAACATTTAGTTTGATTTTCTTATATATTTATAATGCTGTTATACAAAGAAAATGGCGTATGATATTCGTTTATAATGTTGCTTTATTACATTCGTTCCTAACTCGCTCCTACATCGCTCATTTTCAAAACATGTACTAATGTAATGAAGTTGAACATTATAAACTAATTGCATAAACTAATGTTATCTAGGTCAACCTTGTTTACACACTCTTATCTCCTTTGGAGAAATAACGTTTGCTGTTTTAAATGAAACACATTTTCTACAGAGATACTCTTGACTGAAGTGTTAATATTCGACGCCACAGCAGTGAAACAAAGCATTTCCGTTGTAGGTAGGTATCGCGATGAAATAGAATAGTAGGAGCAGTACCCTTCAACTCCCATCATCCCTTTATCTGAGTCCTATCACCACCCCTAATTTATACATACCTTCACACACTTTCACTATCAAACCTGTCGGGTGACCAGTCGAGAGCTTAGAGCTTGACTCGGCTGAGGCAGTGCACAGCTTGTTGGAGACACAAGGATGGGGGAAACCCATCAAACCGCCGTATAGATCGGTCCCAGATCTGAAACATCCAGCGGAGAACTCCCCATCCCGTGATAAAAATAATGCACTACACTCATAGTATTAATGGTCATAGCTGTTGACGCGCCCGTAAACACGAAATAATCAATCATTCGAGAATGGCTCTCGATGTTCCCGTTTTTATTATGAAATATGTATGCAATTCGTTTATAAATATGAAATATATGATTATATGTGTATATAAATATGAAAATTTGAAATATATGATTATATGAAAATATTTTCAGGTAATTTACATTACACATTATACTTTGCACATGAATCATTATAACACGTCTGTGAAAAATGATTTATGTGAAACATGCATGCTGTAGGAAAGGACTCGTAATATACAAGATATTGGTATCACTGTGCTAACAACTACTTTCGATATAACGTAAAGTTATAATTCCTTAGTGCACAACATCTACGATTTTCGACACACCTTCGCAGACAAAATATTCTGGACAATATTGTTGATTTTAAGCGAGAATTTTATGGGCGAAGATGAGTAAAATAAAATAATAACTAATGCTTGCGAAGAAGAGAAGACATTGATTATACAACGAATTGGTGATTTGAAATAGCTGTTTTTCATGTGGCATAGCGTTTACTCAAAGCATTAGAAATGCAAAAGGACTCCATTGTGTAAAACTCGTTTGGAAACATGAATGCTCGAGATCATATTTTAGGTTTCCTACACGCAATCATCTAAGCTTTGTAAGACTCATTTCTGTTGCAAATCCCTCATTAAAATTTTCGTGAAACGTTTCGTGTCCATTTAAGACCCACGCGATAAACGCAGAGAATAATGTAGCAACACTACATTTTCCACTCTGCTTTGTGGAAGATTTACGAATTTCTTTGTGTTTTATTTCTTACATGAATTTGGCAATGAACACACGCAATAATTTATTCAGCCAGTTATGAATAAATTACACTATGCATGTACTTCCAAGAATATTAGTAATAATATTGAATATTGTTAGCAAGAAAATATTAGTGAGTGAATAAACAGTGCACTTTCCTTCACCTACAAAAGTGTTTCATTGCTTTTGTAGAACAAACAGGGAATGTAACATTAAGTTAAAATATTGTTCAGCATTACCATAAATACATAATGATGAGTGCTGAATGAAAATCAAAACTTTCACTTAGTTATGAATTCCTGTCAATTTCTCTACAACTTTATGTGCATTCTCTGTATGTGGTTATGTCATTAACCAAAAGAAAATAAACCTGGAAATCAGTTTTTTCAAATTGTTCAACGCGCAATTCAATTCTGGCAAATTCTGATATGCCACTATGATCGAATAACTAGATAAATAGATAAGTGCCAGACAGTGTCATCCTTCAAATTCATAAGTGGAACAAAATATAATTTAATATTTAATTTTACTCAAAAATAAAAAGTTGATATTCTTAAGAATTTTGTGTTGAAATAATTCAATAATGTGATAGTTATGTATGTTATTTTAAGAAAGGATTATCAATCTTTATTTATTTGTTATTTCTGGATTATTTCTGGGAAACGATTTTAAGAAAGAGTAGAACTGGCGTGAAATGGGAGAGCACAAGAAGGAGGATTTTCAGCGCCTGCCAATTTTTACTTCCAACTTTTGGCACATCCACCACAATTTTGAAAGTGGTTTGTAATACAAGTTTTAGAGTCATTTGTATCAGCTGGTATTTTTCAATGAACACATGACAAATGCATCCATTTTATATGCAAGAGGATCAAATGCATGCAATGTTGATTTGAGCTATATTTTGATAGTTTCGCCGGTATAGAAACACGATAATATTGTATTTTTAGTTCCAATAACTAAAAGTCGCTTGCCATAACATGTCTACAAATAATATACTAATACCTTAAAGGTAAGTACAGAACAGATGATGTGCAGTTTTCACGTAGCCATATAGCAAAGTAAACGAGGGGTTTGGTGACATCCCTGGCAGCGCTTCGGGTGGCGCGACGTCGCGGCCAAAAGCCACGGATTCAACATGTAGCACAGCCGCCGTCTCCAGCAGCATCACGTGAAGGTAGAGAAAACCGAATACGGGACGACAGTGCGCGAGTAGAAGTCGAGGATAAGGGAAGGGAGGGAGAAGGAAGCGACGTTTTGTCAGCGGGATCTCCCGGTTCGACTCCCGGTCGCCGCGGCACGGCGCCGCGACAACGGCCGCCTGAGCGTTTACGGCTGCGCGAGCAGTTCCAGCGGCAGGAATTGTCTCCGGTGCGGCGCAGACCGTGAAAAGGGGACGTTAAATCTTTATTGCGACCTATAATGTAGAATAAAAAGATCGTTTGTAGCATTGGGAGCGTAGCTCGGGCAAGCCGCGCCGAGCAGGCGATAAAAATCTGCCGTAAAGTATGCAGATGCTCGCGCGGGCATCTCGGCCATCTCGGCCTCGCTGCGACGCCCCCGCAGACGCTGCGCACGGAGGCGGACCCACTGCAGACGCCTCTGCTGCCTGCCCCCGAACACAGCACTGGCTCACGTTTTTGCCACATTTATTCCAAAACAGTCACCGGGAGAAGTGGCTCAACGCGCCAACTGATGGCACTGCACGGGAGGTCTCTCCGATCGACACCAGGCGACCGACATTGCAGGCGAATGCCGGAGGAGTACCTTAACAAACGTGCCACGGTCAGCGCGCGATCTTTCCTTACTCTTCCTTGTCCTATCCTCCCTCCTTTCTTACACACACGAATACGTACATGCACTACACTACTTCACGTATCGGGAGACCTGTCGGGAGCTTAGACCTAATCCCGGCTGCAGCGGTGCCCCGCTGCTGGGAGAACAACCCCGCTAGCCGACTGTAGGTCAGCGCCAGATCTCGTCATCCAGCGGGGGGAGATCACCGCCCCTTGATGAAGAACAGGCATGACACGTACGGGATTGATGCCCTTGGCAGTATACGCGCCAGTAATCGCTTACAATCAAGTATAAAAAAATCAATTTATTTGTGCCCTTAAGTAGCAAAAAACGCATAAACAATAAATAATTGCAATTAATATAATAATAGTGTAACTACATTTACATGTATAACGTAATAAATGCAATAAATGTAAAAGTGTGTTATGAAAATTAAAGATGTGTAGACTATGTACGAGTACAACAATTACATGTTTTGCAGTCGCTAATGAACTTGATGTTAATATCACTCATGATAAAATTAATTTCAAAAATAAAATAAACAATGTCGTATAAATTGATATTTGTATCTTATTTGAACTGCATTTTTACAAAATATAAAGAAATTAACGTTTAAAATTATTAATTCAATCTACATGTACGATCTTCGAACAATAAATATTAAAGTTAATGTTGATTTATTTAAACCTGGATATTGAATATTTATAAGTAATACTCCTCTAATTCCTCTCAGAAAAAATGTTGCAAAAATGACAGTTTAAAAAGAAATCCAACAATATAAATCCAATTTACGTAATAACGGGGCCGCATTCTCTGTTAATATTCCATTGCAAGCGACTTGATTGAACATCTTGCGGAAGACCACGACACCAACTCTGACCGAGATCATGGACCGGATGTAGTTTTAAGTGATTTGTGGAGAGAATACGGCCGTTTCCCACTAACCTTTCTGCACACGTAGAACATACGGAAAGAATTGCTGCTTTTCTCAGAGCCCCGAAGGCACAGGATTAAGCAGGCGGCTCCCAAGAAACCCCGTCCTCGACTGCCCCCGTGACACGTCTTTCCGTTGCTTCGCTGCTATTGCGAACCAAAAATCTCTTTGTTACAAGACTATCAAAACTTGGAAAAATCATTTGATTTTGAATAAGTTTATACAATATTGATTGCATGTTTAATATTACAAGTTTGATTTTAAAATTTATATAGACATGTTCATAGCATGGGGTTGTAGGTAGTGTGTATTTTAAATCTCTTTGTTATGCTGGTGACCAAATTATCTTGCAAGATTGTGAAGAAAACCTACAAAATGCGATAATTATTTTCAATAATATTGTAAAAATTACAATTTTAATACTCAAATGTAGGGAGAATAAATCAATCGATTTAAAATAGACAAGGCAGTGCGGCAAGGGGACTGTCTTTCTCCTTTACTTTTCAACTGCGCCTTGGAAAAAGTTGTAAATTAAAGCAGGGGCTCTAACAAATCGACTAGAACCAAAATTAAAAGGGGTGAATTTGGGTTTTGTGTCCTTTGTAGATGACATGGCACTAATTGCAAAAGATATTCCTGATTTTCAGAAACAACATGAACAAGCAGCAAAAGTCTGACAGCAAATTTCGTTTGAAACAACAAAATTTATGACATATTAAAATAGCCCGACGAGAACTTAAAATTAAAACTAACTGAAGATTTCGCTTTAAAGAAATCAAATACCTAGGAGAATGGATTACTCAAAATTGTAATGAAACGAAATCCATAAAAGCAAGAATTCAGAGAATGGAAACATCATTTCAATTTAAAAAAGTATATCTAACAAAAAGTGCTTGTCATGGATCCGCAATATTCGCCATTACCAGACAGTAGTCAAACCGGATGCACTCTTTGCATCAGAAATTCCTTAACCTTTAACATAGATCTTTAAAACATTAGTTAGAATTTAATGAACGCAAAATTATGAGAAAAATTCTTGGCCCTAACATCAAGAACGATATAAATTATCCGAAACCAAATGAGGAAATCTCTAAACAAATTTCTAAAATCACTGATTCAATGCGAATGCGAAAAATCAAATTTATCGGACATCCAGAAAGAATGATAGCAGGTTAACAAACCAGATTCATGTCTTCTTGAAAAGTAAAGCCAACAGACCGAATTGGTACTGACAAACAGAAAAGGACCTTAGAAAATTGGGATCTCCAAATTTACAAGATCATGATGTAATTAGAAAAATTACAAAATCGCAGAGTTCCGAGGTGGGAAAAAAAGTCAAACGAAACATGGTATGAGCAAAGAAAGCAGACCCATTCATTGCGTATGCGATATTATTGTGCTAATAAAAAGGCCAAGAAGAGTTGAATCCGCGTGGTTCTAAGTGCGTAAATCCGTGAAGAAGATACAATTTTAAAATTTGAACCAACAAAAAGCCATGGATTTTAGAAACAAATTTCCAGTTAGAAGGAAACCTGCAATTGACAACAAAATTTTAGAACACGTGAAAGGCTTTAAATTAAAATAACTTAAAATGCAATGTTTTGTATAAAAAAGACAAGGAATTAGACGATAAATTAAATACGTTTTGTAATATACGTGGATACATTTAGAGTAAAGTAAAAAATAAAACACGTTAAGCTACACGTATTAAGTTTTTTAATACTATTTCCGTTCCTGTACTTCTAAAGTGATTTAAAAGTAATCTTGGAAAATATATAAAAGTAGAATTCGGGCGGCAGAAATAAAATGTTTACAGAGTACTCTAAAACCCTCCTTTCTAGATAAAAAGGGGAATGTGTATATAACAAATAAGCTGAAGTCACGCCTGTGCTAGACAAAATATCTGCTAAAAGAAGAAATGGTGCGAACATTTGGAAATGATGCCAAATGAGAGACTGCTGACATTAGCTCTTCAAATATATTCGTCGAAACCTATTCGTTGATGGTAGAAGAAGAATCGATTACAAGAACTACATGACATTTTCTACAGAGCCTTGCTTTTTATACCGATGTTTAAGTGCAACGTTTTTAGAATTATTTAAATGAAACACGAATTTCCTTTCTGTTTTTATTCTTCGTCATAATTTATACCTTATTTCAAAGATTGGGTATCAGTTCTCACACGTGTATTCTTTTTAAAAAAAACCTGCTTAACGTCTATGTTACTGTTCCAGCTCATTTTAACAGAGGTCTTCGAGAATACCAAAATTATTACTCTACATGTAATAGTCATTTACATTGGCAACTCTGCGTAGGACGCGACGTCTCCCGAACAGCCAAGTATTTATTTACGCGACTGCGGAAACTTGCACTTTCATTTTATAACGTTGAAATAAATGAAACAATATAATTCAAACATTATTCAGACGGTTATAAACTTGGCTAGTTATTTCTGCACAAAGTTGTATTAATTTCGACGTAATGTCAATAAAGTTTCATGACATCATTCTGCAATAACAATGAATTTATTGCTCAATAATTTCTTTATGTTTAAAATAAAAACGAACTGTTAACATCTTGTATCTCTAAATATAATCGTCTGTGTCTAATTTTTTATAGACACGTACTAAACATATCTATATCACACCTAGAGAAGTTCACGAATCATACAAATTCATTGTGTCGTAGATTTGAGAAACTTTTTAGAAATAACTATATTTCACACTATAGATCATGACTATGAAGTGTAAATCGGAAATGTAGATCACGGAATTTGGTCGGAGTCAATTAAGACATAAAAAATAGTTTGCCGACGTTTCAGAATATTTTTATTCCATCTCGTAGCCAGTCAACAGTGTTGACATATCAGTGTGTAAATCGTACGTAGAAAATACTTTTAAAGTACAATAATAGCTTGATTATTTCCCAAAAACTATTGTAGTTTAGATTTTAAAGACAGTCACTCAAATAAGGCGGAAATATTAATATACACTGGTATAGATTAATGAAAGATATAACAGATTCTGGTGTCAACGAAAAAAATACTGATCTGCATGACACGAAAATTTTCCCCGGTAAGCTCGCTTTTGATTTCAAGGATCACATGAATTCAAAACAGTATTTTCTCTTGAAAGCGCCTATTTAATGAAAGTAAATAAGCTGGAGGGGATAATGGAGTCAGTACAAATAGGAATTCCACTATCCTCCTCCCCCCATACATCCAGGCAAATATGTATTTTGCCTAAACCTGCATTGCACTGCAGAAATCGAAAAATGGACTTAATACCAGAAGACAGATCTGATCTTTACAAATTGTCTTCATGACTACAACTAGGAACTCCAATTTTGCAAGAAATTTTAACATCTCGTATAGGGATGTCCCCGTAACTTTTCGAAGAAATGGTACCTGCCATTCTTCGCCAAAGATCAATTAGTAGAACAATTAAATTTAAAAACAAAAAGACTACTTTAAAATATAGAAAAGTCCTTAAAATAAAATATAATATATTTAGGACATTCATTTCATATTTAGATTCGCCAACGATTCGCCAACGTGAAAAACATTTTGTTGAATAAATATTTTGCTGAATCGAAATATTAAATGTACGTTCGAAATTATCACTTTGGTTTTTTAAAGCTTATATACATTCTGAATTCGAATTTAAATTTTGTAATTAAATTTTTATTTTTAACTTTTCAGTTTCGTGGAAAAATAAATACTCATTGAAAGGTCTTTCTTTATTCCCGAGAAGATTGGTTATGGACTTTTGCTTAACTTGAAAATTCAACTGTTTTTACAAAATTATAGCTTAACTGTACAGCAAAAGTACAATTAAGAAAATTACTGTTGGGACAAAAAATCTTAAAGAAAATATATGGACGAATTTGTAAAAATCTTGGGTATTATTTTTGGAAAATTCGAATATTATTCACAATAACACGAAAACTACTAATATTTTCGAACAACTGCACATGAAATAATTTAAAAGTGCTGTTATTGACAAATCGTTTGTATAAAAAACTTTCTAGCGTCAATAACGGAGGTGCACATTTGCAGTTTTTGAAAATTTAGATACTTTAACGAAAACTTACTTGTGCCTATAATTGTCACCACCCTATCAACTTTTTGGACGCGGTGACTGGGTAGTGACAATTATAAATAATAACGAGCAATACATCAGATCTGAGAACCTGTTCAAATATTTGCTGTCTCGCTAGCTTAGTGAGTAGAGCAACTGGGCGTAAACCAGGGGTCCCGAGTTCGAATTCCGGTCGGAGTGATAGTTCTTTGAATATATTTACTTATTTGTGCATTATTATGGCAACAAACACAGTGTTCTATACTTGAGCAAAACTATTTTTTTTTATTTGGAGCTGTTTTAAGATTTTTAGAATGTTGTGAGCTTCATATAAAATAGAAGTGAATATATAGTGAAATATAGTGAAAAGATTCCTTTGAGTTTCGCTGGGTCTCAAGGCGAGATGGATAGATTGGAAGTTTCTATTATTGAAAAATACCTATGCATGATTTCGGCGGTAGTGATGTTTGCATGTTTAAAGTGTGGAATCACCTCACAATTTATTACATATCTAACCCATTATCAGAGTATCATTAAATTATCGTGGTATTGCTGGGAGATTATACCCTTTATAGCAGAGATAAATATTTTAAATTAGAGCACATTTGCAAAAAGTGTGTCTAAACATTTCCTTTAATTCAAGAATTTCGTAACCTACTTCTTTCAAAGGCGGTTAAAAATTAGGGTAAAACAGTTATTTATTTTACTTAGGAGCTATATCGTTCTATTTAAAACATTCAAACCCCAGTTCTTCAGAAACTACTCATATAAAACGAACTTTTTATAAGAATATAAGTATTTTATCATTTATTATATGAACTATCTTCCGAAGAACTTAGGTTTGATTGCCTTAATAAAGGAATAAATCTCGGGATTCAAGAAGAATTATATTAATATACATTATATTAGGATATTTTAATATCCTAATATATTATATAAGTAAAATTATTTCTTCTGTTCTCGTATTTTATGTTTTTCGTGAAGGCATCTATTTCCTGCTAGCAACGTTTGATGTCTGGATAAAATAGCAATTAGAACCCTGTTAACTCATATTTTATACATGTTCATCCAATTAATATTTACACATACTTCTAAGATTCAAAAAAATCTACCACTATTTTATGAAACTTAAATTTTACTTACTTAAGTATTGTAGAAATAAATCCCTCAATATTTCACAAGACCTACAAGATCACTAATCAAATTTCATCAGCGTAGAAGCACGCAGGCTGAATTCAAATTTGGACAGTGTCGAACTCATTTTGTCACATGGCGATTCCTACATTTGAAAATAATTCAAAACTAAATTAAAGTAGCTGGTAAATAAATTAGAATTGTGCAAATATTCATTGTAGTCGACGTTCAAAAGGGAAACATTAATGTATTGTAACAAAATTTGGTAAGGACTTGCGACAAGTCATTACCAAATTTCGAAATCCGTATGTACACTTTCTCATATTATGTTCATTCTACATTCCAGATTCAGATTATGGAGCCATCTGTGCCACTTTTGGATAATGATTTACCTTAGCATTATTTCTTGAACATGAAATTGTTTGAAGTGACGTAGGTCTGCATGGGACCTACATTTCTTCCTCTAGAATGAACGCTGCGACATCCCGACAATAAGGCACGAGCCTCCCGGATCGCAGTAACAAGCGAAGAAGACTTGCGGCGCCTGTGGAACTTGGAAAGCCGCCTGCTTCCGCATGCACGTATCCCTCGCCCCTTAGCGTGCACGCGGTTGCAGACACCCACGCCGGCCATGCGTGCCCACAGGTCGTACTCGCCGCTGCGACAGACGTCGCTCGACGACATTCTGCCGCGCACCTCCAACCTCATGCTGGCGCGCCAGAGCGCGAGCGAGACGAACCTGCGCAAGATCGCGTTGGGCGCAGACCCCGTCCCGCGGCCCGGCTCCGCGCTCGGCCTGCTGCAGGGTAAGTTAGCCGCCTCCCGCCCTCCCGCACACACTCACGCACGAACCACGCGACGTCCTTCCGCTCAAGTCGCTATGCATTGTAAGCCACACACCGCCCGACCTCTCTCCGTATCGCCCAGGGGCCACTTACATCCCGCGCTCATCCAGCCGACCACCGACCGCTCTGGGAGGGGGTGTCCATTTACGGCCCTCGCACTCAATCGACGATCACCTAGGGGCCATTTACATCCAACTCGCTCATCCGCGCGTTCGTTCATGAACCACTTCCTCAGCAAACAGCCGGTTCATGCTCTCTAAATGATCGTCTGGGCCAGTAAGCAACAAGCATTGTAAGCCACTCTCCGCCTGACCTCTCTCCGTATCGCTCAAGGATCACTTACATTCCGCGCTCATCAACCGATCACTCTCCGGCCATTCACGGCCCTCGCGCTCACTTAACGATCACCCGGAGTTCAATTACGTCCCTCGCTCTCGTCCCCGCGATCGTCGACGGGCTTTCAACCCTGCGATCACCCAGGCCACTCACCGTCCGAAGTCTCTAACCCGCGAGAAGGGGGTCCCGAAGGATGTCCAGGAAGTCACTCCATCATATATTAGTATTGTCAACTTATGAAAATTAAAAAAGCATACGAGATATTACATTTCATGTTAAACATCGATCTTTTAGAGTAAAATTCAATATTTATCTTTTAACTATTAACAAATAAATATTTAAGTGATCCATTTACATTTACAAGCAGCTATTGTTTTTAAACAATGTTCCAAGTCTTTATTCAGCATTGCACGTGGAGCAATTATCTTTGAAAGTAGTCATAAATTATTAAATGTTTAAATTCATGGGGTTCGTGAAGTAATTCTCTTAGAATGTAGTCATTGCCTTTTATCTCTATCGGTCAGAGGCTCGACGCTGTTAACATTCGGGGTACGGAGACGGTCCCTCCGTGACATCCAGATAATGGTTCCGGTTCGGCTACCGACTTGTGCCGGCTTGTTAATTTATGGATGTAATTATTGGTTGAGTATGTGAGTGGCGACTGACAGGAATATTCTACCTTACAATATCCAAAATCAGACCAGGGTCCAGGGTTTTCGACACTGGCTAAATAGCTAGGTCGAATTTCGCCTCTGTCTGCAGGAACATTCTAGCGCCGGCTGCTCTGATCGGTAGTTTTTCGTGATTTCTGCGATCAATAGTAGGTGAATACCAGAGCAGTACCCTAACAACGGGCCACGGACCGTGTGTGATCTTTTCTTCTTCTTCGTTATCCTATCATCTCCCCTTACTTACACTTACACTTACAGTACTTAATACAGTACGAAACACGCTGGGAGATGGGCCACGGACCGCTCGCAAATTTTCCTTCTTCTTCCTTGTTCAATCCTCAAACATTACTTACACACACACACACTTACATGCATTACACCACCACACATGGAAAGAGACGGGCCACGGACGGGCTTTTCCTTCCTCTTCCTTGTCATATCCTCAACCCTTATGTACACACACTAACGCTTACATGCACTAAACAACCACTCATACCGGAAGACCGATCGGGAGCTTAGAGCTTGCTCTGGCTGAGGCAGTGGCCCGCTGATGGGAGATACCTGTTTAGGGGAAAGCCCATTAGCCAACGATAGGTTGGCGCCGGTTCTCGACATCCAGCGGGGAAGAACATCACTACCTCCCGCGAAAAACATACACTACACTTGGGGGACTATTGAATTAGCCGTTGACGCGCCCGAAATCACTAATCACTCACTATCCCAAAGTAGCACTTGTGTGCCCGCGCTGGGCTCGAGACCTGGCTGTAGCCCTCAAGGGCCTCTTGTGCGGCGCAGCGTCCAGCGTCGTGAGCAGCTCGGGCATGCGCTCGGGCCCCGGCATCAGCGCCGCCGACCTGACGCGCACCACCTCCGTGTACTCGTCGCCGCTGGCCGACCTGGCGTCGTGCCTGCCACCGGACCTGCGCCACCTGCTGGGCTCCACGGGCATCGCGGACACCGTGTCGTACGGCAAACAGGTGAGCGGCGCGCGTGCGGCGGGCGGGCGGGCTGCTGGGCGGGGCAGGCCCCTGCAACTGCGGTGCTGAACGCGCGGCTCACGAAGGACGCGGCCCCTCGCCACGCACGAGGACCGGCCTAAATGCCTCCAAGAAAGCGCGTGCGCGGCGTCTGTTCTATTTACTACAGGGATGTCATTCGTGGAATTTTGATTGCCGATTCTCATTTTTAAAATTAATGCAATTATAATCCAGGTGTCTCAGGCGTTATAGGGTTCTACAGCATGTAGGGGGTGGAAGATTATAACATTTTTCCAATGAACATGAAGTGTGAAGTTTCGTGTAATGAAGTTACGTGAAATATATCATTTAATGGTTGATTCTGATTGGCGGGTGCACTGGTATGGCATGTCATGGCGTGAAGGAGTCAAAAAGATTTCAAATGTACGTCAAAGCCCAGGGAATGTGTTTCCTTCCAGTCTAGGGCAAAAATCACATGTGTAACTTCGTTATATGACATTTCCCAACGCATGTTCATTGGCAAGAAAGAATCATCTTCGAACCCACTACATGCTCAAGAAATTTTTAACATTTCTTATGGCACATTATTTAAATTTTTGTGGTGCTTAGATGAATGAGCTTCTGTGTAACTCATAACCTGAGTCTCGGGCTGAGTGCGGAGGCTTCATTGTCTGAACGTGGAATAGTCACATAGTCACATGCCATAGTCACACGTGGAATAGTAGGTCCGTGCTCACCAAATGCCTTAGCTCGCTTGAGCGAGGCTCCGCGAGCGCTTAGAAGCGGGCGTGCGTGTGGCGCGTGGCGCGGGGTTGCGCCCTCGGTGAGCCGCGCGTGCGGGTTGAGGGGGCCTGGGCGGGGGCCCGGCACCCGCGCCCCGCCCGCGCACTCAGCGCCGCGCGCCCCCGCCCGCCGCTGCTGCTGCAGCTGCCCAGCTGCCTGCGCAACCTCAAGGAGCAGCTGCGAGACGAGATCAAGTCGGCGGTGTCGGACCGCCGCCGCCTGCTGGGCCAGGACAAGGAGCGCGAGGCGCGGCTGCGGCGCGACCGCGAGAGGGACGCCTTCGAGGCGCTGCGCGACCCGCTCAAACGGTGCGTACCCCCGCCGCCCGCTCCCCCCATTACGCCTCTTTCTGGGCGACATTTGCACGCTGTCCTCTGCCTTCCTTTTTCTATTTTGTAATTTTTTCGGGTCTGAAAATACAGTTTTTCAAGGGTTTTAATAGTGCGTAAGATTACTCAATAACATTTTTGGATTGACCGTCCATAAGATTCGAGCGGTTTGCACTCTCAGTTAGTTGACAATTAAATTTGTTTCTTAATTAAGAAGAGGATGGCCAATGCTTATGTTAAGGAGTTCAGGGTGTTGTGGTTTACGGGGGATTTCAATACCTCTTTCGTAAATCTTGATTTTATACGTGGGTATTTTATACTGCATTTTCCCCGTGTTAAAAATTATGATACTTGGGGAGGTATGCAGATTATTGTTAAAGTTGTCTGCTAATTTGGCTATGCTTTCTTCTTGTTTTGATATTTTTAATTCCCGGTGAAGTTCATTAGTAATGAACCAGAGAGCATTTACAATATTTCTCAGGAATATATTTTGGATTACTTTAATTTAGCTAGGAGCTGGACGTCCCCAGAGTCCTCATCAGTAAGTTATGGCCAGATTTTGGTGGGAAGGATAATTGATTTAATTAGTATTTCCTTTTTTTTTGTAACAATGGAAATGTGAAACTTTTACTGAAATGATGTCTGTTATCTCGTTTAATTGGAATAGTATTCTGACATTATAGTATGCCAAAATATTAATAAAGATTTATATTTATGCACGCCCTTAGGCGTTGTAAGGGTTCTTAAGATTGAGCGGCGACAGAAATCTCAAGGGCAATTACAATTTTTCGTCGGAAAATTTTGGGATTGCTGTGGCAACACACTTGAATGCCGAATGCGTTAACTACGTGAAGTCACGAAGATTAAACGAATTCAAGACATCGCGGGTCCCTGGTTGGGTGACCAGCTAGAAACCCCAGGATCTAACTGCACCGAGGCCGATTGCCCTTTACGGGTAGTGATGGCAAATGTTAGCCAAACAATGTCAAATCAACAAAAGGATTTCGAAGATGATGAAAACATCATCAAAAACTTCCTTGTTTAAAATATTGATTATATATATATATATATATATATATATATATAATATATATGTGTGTGATGAAACAAATGGAAAAATAGAAGAAAACTGCCCTGGTTCTAATGTGATACGTAACACATTACTAGTTAATATATATTCTGCTTTACATTTTTGACTGTCATCTTAATTGGGGAGGTGGCTAGAGTAAGAGCTTATTTCCTAGTCAATGTACGAAAGGTTCAAAATGCAGTTTAATGATATTACTACGTAAAATATAATCAAAGAAAGGTTGCGAAAATAAATGGTTTCCTGCTCTCTGAGGATCGATAACTGTGACAGTTGTAAATGGTTGTTGTTTGCAAGCAATCTATAAAAAATAGATACTGGAAATTTTATTCCTATCATGAGACTTTTTTGAAAACATCCATGTTTCTGAACAGAAACATCGAAAGCAAAACATCGATATTATAATATCGACGTTTGAGGTCGCAATTATCAATGTCTTCAAACATCGATGTTTTAATAACATCAATTTTTTGCCCTCCTTACTTACAATACAATGGGTAAATACTTCTTTAATGTTTACCACTACGAGCGAGAGTTTGGTTCCGCTGCCGTAAGCAGCCGAGTGGCTCGCGCAGAGCGTGGGCCGCCGAGCGCCGATGTGCGCTGGCGCCCAGCCCCAGCGCCCAGGCGCCCAGCCCCAGCGCCCAGCGCCCAGCGCCGCCAGCGCGCCCAGCGCCCAGCGCCCAGCGCCACAGCGCCCAGCGAGTTTCAAGCGCTCAGCGCGCCAGCGACCAGAGCCGACACGCCGAGTGCTGGTGCCGGCACCAAGCGCTCAGCACCCAGCGCCCAGCGCTCATCGTCCACGTCCAGCGCTCAGAGACCAGCGCCCAGCGCCAGTGCCCAGCGCCCAGTGTCAGCGCCCATGCCAGCCCCAGTGCCAGCCCCAGCGCAAAGGCCCACGCTCAGCGCCAGCGCCCAGCCTCTCAGCGCCCAGCGCCAGCACCCCAGCGCTCAACACCCAGCGCCAGCAGCTTCCAGCGCCCAGAGCCCAGCGCCCCAGCGCCCACACCGAACGACGACTGCCAGCGCCCAGCGTTCAGCGCCAGGTGCCAAACCCCTAAGTGCCAACACCAAGCGCCCAACGCCCAACGTCCAGCGCCCAGTGCCCAACGCCCACTACCCGCTCAGCCCGCTCCCACAAGCTTCTCGCCTATGCAGGCTCACGTTTTCCAAAATTGACACCCCACTCACTTGGTCATCTTTTAGCAATGATTGGAGTGGGCGGAACATTTCCGTTGGCCCTTTCGAGCGCAAAGATGCATCTTTGCACTTTCCCAAACTCTTTAAATTACTTATAATCAGTAATGCGAACGATTCTCCCTATAATTAGAAATTATATCATGTATAGTATTAATATACATAATATATTATCTCGATCCATTAATTATTGATAATTAGTCGATGGATCCTTTGCCTGGGCCGTGCGGTGTGTCCTGAGTGAGCGGAGGAGGCGGAGGAGTACGTGCGGTGGCGGAGGCGGCGGCGGACAGAGTACAAAGTCACAAGTAGAATGAGTCGACAACTAAACACTAGTTAGCGCACAATATTTCTCGGCCCAAAACACAAGACAATGCGCTACCGCAACTTTGAGTTATATCTCAGTGCCTCTCACGGACCCAAAGCCAACATATGTATTCAAAACGTCCAACACGAATTTTACAAGAACACGGACTAACTTCTCATTCTTGATGATCTAACAAACTCACTTGGCGTAATGAAATGGAAAGAAAAGGTATAGGTCAATACTCGAAAGAGTGGAATGTTACAGAATTCGTATGCAAGTTTCTACCCTAGAAAACAAAATAATACTTTAGGCGATTCGGGGCTACCCGAAGTTCCTAAACGGTCAAGACAGAAACGCCAAGTGGGCTCGTCCCGATGCTGAGTCTCCTAACCGGTAGACTGACTGCGGCAGCACCACCTACCTCGCCCACCCCCCTCGCGCCGCCTTCGCCCCTCCGCCCTCTCGGCTCGCCGTCTCGGATCCGTGCAGACCGCGCGGCGAGCCGCGGGGGGAGAGGCGGCGGGGCGGGCTGCGAGAGCGGCCGCGGTCGCGGTGCCTGTGGGCGGCGGCCGAGCTCGTGTCCGGCGAGCTTGTGCGTCTCCGACCAGCGCCCCCTACGGGCAAGCGGCTCAGGAGCGGGACGGGCGAACTTGTGGACAGTGCGGCGGGCGCGCGGCGGGTCCGGCGGAGCCGCGATTTGCTCCGCTGTCGAGGCCCGCCGACCCCGCCTCTCCCCCCCATGCCGCCGCGCCACCCGCCAACCCCGCACCGCCTCAACAAGCCGTCGCGTCACCATCACTGGCACCAGCCACCGCTGCACCCTGCAGCGACGCCGCTCGTGGATCGGCTAACGTGGAGTCCCAACCTACTTGGCGCTAAAAGTCTGAGCCTACTCTGCTTTCTGCGCAGCGCCAGACCGGCTCGAGCAGCTGCGGTTCATGGCGACTTGCCCAACGTCCTCGAGCAAGACTTCGCTCGCTGCGAAACCTGTCGTGCGCATATGCCGCTACCCGCACAGGGGATCGCGCTGAGGCGTGAAGCTCCGTAAGGGGCGAGAAGTCGGACAGGCGCTCGTATACGGCCGACGTGTAGTCGTCCGTGCGGAAGGTGACGCGATGCGATCCATGAGCGGCCTCCTCGAGCGACGTCAAGTCCAGGTGCAAGCGATCGGCACCGGCACTGCAATGCAGCAGCTCCGTCGATGACTTAAGCACACTGGAGGCCGTAGACCGCGGTCCGCTCGCTGGCGTAGTGCGTGAAGCCCAGCTCGGCGCTCTGCGCGCAACCTGCCAGCCACAAGCAGTTCCTCGTGCAGGCGGGGCGTTCTCCTCCATTGCTGGCGGCGCTGCGGCGCGAATATCCGCCTTGATCTTGGCGCTTCTTTCCCCCGCGAACAGCATGTCGTCTTCCTGTCGTCGCTTGCCGATAGGGCGACGGTGCCAGCCTGAGCCGGCTTGCATGTGTTTGCGAGATCGGCAATGTCCTGGCACTGCACGACACCTATGCAGCCACCCCAAGCGTGAGAGCCCACGCCATCTCTCTCTT
>BOPP01000126.1:574487-599967 GCA_017312745.1 Gryllus bimaculatus | reverse complement strand
TGGGCGCTGGGCGCTCGGTGCTGGGCGCTGGGCGCTGGGCGCTGGGCGCTGGGCGCTGGGCGCTGGGCTCTGGGCGCTGGTCGATGGTCGATGGGCGCTGGGCGCTGTGCGCTGGGCACTGGGCGCTGAGCTCTGGGCAAAGAGCGCTAGGCGTCTTGTCCCCGGCGTTCGGCGCTGAGCGCTAGGCGGTGGGCAGGCGGCGGCGCGGACGGCGGGCAAAGCGACGGGGCGGCAGCGCAGCCCACTGTCGTAGGGCACGCCGCACGAGCAATTGCATGCGATTGGACCAGTCCCAGCCGCACCGGCCACCTCTATCCCGACACCCCGCACCCTTCCCCGCCGTAGCTGCTCCCTCGCTCCGCTACCCGGAAAATGTCGTTGGTCGGCGGCGGCGGTAAACGGTAGGCTCCGCGCGCTGCTCTCCTCGCGTCTAGCTCTAGAGTATGTTATTAGCTGTTCTATCTCGGGTAGACCAAGGCATTGAACCGTTATTTAGTTTTCTTGTTGGATACCCCGATTGAGATTTTCAGATTCTAGGTGACCAACGCTAAGGTAGTTAAAAGAAATTTAGTCATGGTATTGTTGGATGAGGCAGCAAATAGATAGCCTCAGAAGAAAGTAATTTAAAGATATACGAAAGTATGATGTTGTTAATTTGGAAAAAGTCTGTTTTGAAACAGTTAGGGAAATGTACTAATACAAAATTTCAAATTGCAATTTCGCAATGACAGAATTCAGAATTTAGTGTCGGATAAGTAATATTTATTCTGATGTCTTTTTTCATTTGCATTGAAGATATATGTATCTGTTAACGGTTCGATACCCTGGAGTAATCTGATATGACAAACAAAGTAGTACGTAAACTTTCTCCGTTGATATATGCAAATGCACATACATCGCCGCTTCGTGTATTGTGAGAATTTTGGGTGTTCAATTATAAATTGTCTGGCGTTGCCGACTTCACTCATTTCACCCAAAAATCTCGACTGAAAGTGCGAATATATTATTATTATTATTATTATTATTATTATTATTATTATTATTATTATAAGAGAATACGAGCAAATGTTGATGCGTTATTAGATACACGGATGGGAAGTGTTGTGATGACCACTCAAATTCGCGACAGTAAACATTCAATTACTACTAGATTGGGGGACTCCTGTTATAAATACTGGTAAAGTTACAAGAAATACATTTATCTCCCTCAAACTACGAACTGTGATAACGTTTTATTTTAAGTGCTGCAAGACGTAAAGATTTTTCTAAATAACAAAACTAATATCACTATGTCATCAACCAACGGTTTCATGAAGTCCCATATCAATGACCACTCTTATGCATTATGTAAAATTCAGCCCGCTTCCATTATAAGATGTACTAATCGAATGTAATTTCTCGTAAAAATTAATTGCGTTCAAAAATGTAAATAACAGTCACAAGTATGGATTGAAACGATTAAACCAAAACTGATTTTAGCGATATACGGTCTTACTTCAAGACCCTTGTGTCTGTCATGTCGAACGCGATTTCTTCTCTATATTAAAAGAAGTCTCTAATACACAAGAAAATTGGACTTATTATCATAATTGTATGCCATTCTGTGATTAGAAATAAAGATCTTTTATTGTTCCGCGCAATCCCATACACATTTGCGGAATGCGCTTTTCGATTGAAGGAAGTTGCCGGAGATAAAGATCTCATCAATGGCATTAATCTCAGTTCATTGCCAGTGGGTACTGAAATCTTTTATTTACTTATCACATGTTTCTGTGAGTTACCCAAATGAATTACATCTCACGAAGTTGATTGACTTAGGTGTAAAAACCATGTTCCTAGCTTGCTTGTAAGACAAAGTTTCAGAAAAGTGATTTGTGATCATGAACGTGGAAAAATGTGTGTCTGCTTTTTAAGTAACATGACAAGCCATTGGAAGTGTTATTCAGCTTAGGCATAACCTTGCACTAAGCGGACAATTGAAAAGTTTGCAGATTTTTTCCTAAGAGTGCATACGCAGTTGAGTATTACATCACACGCATGGGGTGGACAACTATACTTCCCGATCCGGGGAACGATGTACTAGAGATTTTACCGTCCTCCGTCGGTATAGGACGCATGTTTCATTTGTATGAAGTTAGCGCGGTGTCGGCGCGGGCGAAAGAGCGTACGTGCATGCCGCCCGCCAACAGGCGATCCCCACATGGGTCACGTGACGCCGGGACTTCCCCGCTGCACAGTCCCGTAGCGCACCCTATCCACACTCCCTCGCCATCCACGTCAGGCATCGGCGTTCCCCCTGCCTCCGCTCAACCCGACGAAACACTGCCATTGCGGCTCGTTCAGCTCGTTATTGTCTGCACTGCGCCTGTTTAATGAGAACGCTACCTGCGAGGTGACGCTCTCCGCTCCTCCCGTCGCCCACTGCTCGTTACCCGCTCCCCGCTCCCGGTCCCACACCACCCCTCTTCCGCACGCTAGCCGCCCCTCACGTGCGCTCCGCACCACCTCTGGTCGCAAGCGTGTCCGTTTCCCCGCCCACCGCGCTTCTCCTGTCCCCGCTGCGTTCACGCTGCTCACTCTTCCTGTCTAGGGCTGGCCACCCTCGACGTTTTTGTTATTTCGTTCTTGATCCAGCTTTCTTGACGTCAAAGTTACATTCCTCCCGTTGGTCGCACTTATTGTTGCAGCTCGATAGAAAAGATGAAAATGTTAACAAAATCAATTATCCTATTTAATATTTTAAATTGTTGTTAGAAAGTTCTATCTACTAATAAACATAAATTAATGACATTATATAGGAAAAAGTTATGAAATATTTGTAAATGTACAAGATATGGTGCACGTATTTTTCAAAATGTTCCCTTGCAAACAAAATGGTATGCAGAGGATGGACCGCAACACAGTAATGATTTCCTACTTATGTCCTAGATTATATATAACAAGAAATAAACATACAGACATGCGAACATACACACGTACATAAAAAATTAACTTTGGTGCAAAACATTGTATACTGTTTTCAGCAACATATAATATGCATAAGGACGTGTATTATATATCGTTGAAGTGGGCTGGTTTAACACTGTAATCCAATAAAGATCACTGCAGACATCGGTGTATACGCATCCTTTTGGAAGCCCTTTACAGAACTGCATAAACAGTAACACCACACAAAAAAGTACGGAGTGCTGATGAAGAATCAAAATACATCCAGGTAAGTGTGACGTATGGTCGGTTGCAATTACGTTCTAGCTAAGTAAATGAAAAACATGCAAGTTAAGACGAAATATTTAGAACACGCAAATATCATTTGTAAAATATGCTTTTCTACGTGAAGAAGTATTGAAAACTTGAAATCATTAATTAATTTCATTATCTTAAACATTTGTAAGGAAACTCTCTTCGACTCAGAACATACTCTCAGATTTACACTTGATTTAATGTTAATCCATTTTAAATATAATTTTGCGATGGGAAAAACTAAATTCTTCTTCTGAAAGTTTATAGTACTTAATAAAACACAGTAATTTTTATTAAATGCAAAATATATTAACTTAAAAAATAGAATTTGAAATGCAAAAAACAATTGCATGTAGCAATGTGATATTCTACACATACCATACCTAATCATACATTTGGCATTAACAATTAATTACTTTCCCATTACTTCCAATTTCAGAATTAGAAATTACGTCCTGGTATCCACATCATTATTTGACATCTCAGAAATTGAGCATCTGAACACACTTTTTATAGAGATATTTTTGAAAACCACTGCGTTGTATTCGCCGGAAATAATGATACTTTGGAGCTGGGAGTGCCGACCGCGAAATTTCATTTTTATTTCAGTACATAATAAAGATTTTGAGTGAAAATAAATATCCGTTATTTAGAAGTGAAAGAAACTTAACTCTTGCCCATTGACGACCACTACTTTGGAGTAATGTGAATTGTCAATCATGGAGAAAATTAGCATTTTCGTGCAGTGAAGACGAATTAAGAACCAATACCAACATTCTAGAATCCATGATTTCTGAATATGCCAAAACACAGACTTTTTATTGAAAAAGGACATTTAAAATTCCAAGATATCATGTTCTAAAGAGTATAACTTTAAAATACCACATCTTAACATGACGCTACAAATATTATGACATTATGATCCGGAAGTTCTCAAGAAAATACAGAAATACCGAATGCACAAAAACTTGAAGACAGTAGAAACCTATGAAATAACTTTTCCATCCAAGCGGTCAAAATATGCGAAACACCACATATAAGTCGCCTTCTCGCCCTCTAGCTAGTCGGTCGGATGAGGAAAAATTTTCCCGGGGCCAATTTCCGACTGACAGCAAGATTTAATTCAGTAAAGAATTGTCCAATAACCACATGAAAGTGTCAGGTAAAGTTCAACCATATCAAGTAATTTTGAGTGACATGCGAACCAATGGAACTAAATAGAATTTTTGTAGGCTAATACATTTTACTTCAGTTCTTAGTTCGTGTCAGTACAGTAGGTACTTAGGTGTTCGGACTTGCACATACGAGTAACAGTATGCTAAGAAAAATTTCAACTCGGCTAATCTTTATTCAGTACGCTTACATCGCATCTGTGAGACATTGCACAGGCAGTTTGCAAAAAATTGCATGATCATTTGGAGTAGCTAAATTTTTGAACATTGTGTGTATAACTCATTATCATATGTACAAGTACAGAAAAACTGCAGGATTTGAAAAAATTCAAGACTGCATCGGAGAATATAGTATTTTATAGTCTCTTGGATGGCAAAGGTCTTATACATAGTTGGGTAACACGGCGAAATTTCATGCAAAAACAATCACCGTTTTCTCCTCAATTAGACGAACAAATATTACAAACGTACATAAAAATTCTCATTTGGCTTCGCTCATTACTGCACTGATTTCTTGACGATTTCCCTTCCCCTGTAATGTCCAAAAGGTTGTGCTTAAAGTGAGTCGAAACGCTGAGGATATTGTTAAGTATTGTTGAAGCAAAATCGACTATTTTTATACAAAAGACTCAAAACCAATGTTTGTGAATTGACGGAATAGGAGCTATGCCCGCCTGCGTCGCGCGTGGCCCAGCCCTCGCGCGATTAGGCAGAATCAGAATTGCAGCGCACGTGCTGCTTGCAAATGACGCGAATAACCTCCCACATCTACGACTGCGTTTCCAGTGTTGAAACTGTACATGAAATTCCATGATGACAGGCTGGCTGTGTTGAAATTGGAAAATCACAAAAAAACTTTCCAAGTTAATATTTGCTATGAGGCCAAAACAATGAATTATTTATTGCTAACATTAAGAGAAACACACTCTATTTTTAATGACTCGCCTATGTATTGACTTGTAAGAAGCCCAATACACAAAAATAACATTACATATTTTGAGAAGTACTTTTTAAAAAATTTAGTACAATTTCACTTCACAAAACACCACTCTGCGTGAACGCTTTGTGCTATTTAGCTATGTTCTTAGCTAATAAAAAGTCAAACGTCATTAAATACGAATATCCCATTCATGAGCATAATCATGCTTTCAGTAGTGACGGCAGCGCTCATATGTGTTGCCCGGGGAACAAAAATGTGTCATAACCTTTCACCTTGTTTACAACTAGTGAAAGCATCGGCTTCCGCAGCCGAAGTCGCCGGGACACGCCGCGTCCTAGGCGTAGATGCCAACATTTCGGCCGTCATGCTGTGACCTTTCTCATTTCGCCCAGGGGAAGGTCACAGCATGACGGCCGCGCAGTATAATCGCGGTTGCTTAACAGCCGCATAGACGATTAGGTAGCGAGTACGCAAAAGTCCCCGATACCATTTCCGTACTCCCCGGTAATCTACTACTTCACACTTTTGCCGCCAGTCGCACTAGCGTGCAGCAGAATGCTAACTTTTATAAAGAAGAAGATATTTTCTCGTGGCAAAATCAACAACATAGCACATATATGGCTTATTCAGTCGCAATATGATTTCTCCGAGAAGCTTGTTTCATTGAATCACGATTCTCAACGAGAAAACTCCTGTGAAATTTCAAAGGTAAGTACTAGCCTTCACCTTCGTGGTGGACCTTGCTTTCTTATGCGATCACCTCAATTCCAAATTTTTTTCAAAAAAAGGTAACTACGAAAATGAATTCCTTCCCTAAAATATACCTCCAACACAGATTAATATCATTTATAAGCGCCACAGATAAAATCATATATAAACTTAACATTCTTCTCGTTAAATTAGTGGTTATGTGTGACTACATTTACTTTAACAAGGATTCCACACAAGGTAACATCATTTGTTAGACTTTTAGGGCTCCTTACGGCATAGACAATTAATTAATTTATTCTACAAGTAAAGTTACTTATTTCATTCGGATTTCTTCGTGACATTTCAGAGTAAGGTTAGCCCCATCAGCCAGCTATGTCATTTAAACTTGACAAGGTAGTTGATTTTAGCTAATTGTTCATTGTACTTTGCAAGATAAACACTGGCTAACTCGCTTTCTGGTTTATCTATGCGATATTATTATTTTAACAAAAAGGTTAATTGTAAAGAACAATCAAGATTTGCTCTGATTTTTCGACACTCTCATCCGAACATCCCTCAAATTTGATAATAGAACGCATGGGAAGTCGCAAAAAGAATTTATCATTTATCGCGTAATGTTAACTAGGACGCTTATACTGCGACTTGGAAAACTGCAATTTCTCTCACATGCTGGTGCCACGTAAAAGACCGGTAGTGTCAGAGTTGAACGTCCTTTCTGTCGTAAACTGATTGCTACATTGACTAAAAAGAAAAAATAAATTACTTTTGCTCGTTATTACACGATTAAAATAAACAATTCTTGGAAGCAAACTCAAAACAATTCAGCATTGCTGACTATCATCACACGAATACAATAGTGAAGACAGAATGAAAAATAGTCTCTCTAGGCAACCCGTCTTCCCTGTCCACGATGCTGCCAAGGTTTGAGATGAGATTACTGTCCCGTTAAATATACGTGATGTGTGACAAATCATCAACTGGGTGCGGTTTTCCAATCAGAAATTTTACTACATTAATTTTTGGTATTGTAGCTCTCGATTGGATAATCGCGTCAAGGTTGATGAACTGTCATAAGACACTATATTTAAATCGGACAATACACCGTGTCTCTGCGTACGTCATGGCCCTTTGATTTCACATGACTCATGCGCGTGTGGGCGCCTGCAGGGCCCCATTCCAGAGTTGTTCTAATTCAATTAGCCGACAAGAGATGGCACTTTCCGGAGGAACTCCCCCCTTAGGCCCCTCAGGCCGTTGCATTAAAAAGCTGGTCTCAGCAGGGCCCAAAACTGGGCTCATCTGGCTGTAGCAGCGCTGTGTCATAGACACGATTACTACACGAAAGGAGAAAACGCTGAGAATACCTCATCAAAGCCATATTGAGTTTTCGCGTCGCTCACAAAGCGCGTTTTCTGGTAACTATGAAGTAAAAACATATACTCAGTCAAATATATAAGAACAGTAAGATTGTCACTAATAATAATAATAATAATAATAATAATAATAATAATAATAATAAATATTATTATTAATAATTTATCGAAACCTTGAATTTTTATTGTCAAAAGTTAAAAAGGATACTCGAATGTTAAATTGATTAAAAAATATACATTTCCCCTCGAACATCAAAGAAAATATGTTATTCGGTAATTCTATTCAAAAGAAGACGATATGTGAGAAGGATATTCTTCCCATCCGTCCTCAGAGAAACTCTCACTGGTGCCAATTATTGTGCCGCCTTAAATGACACCATATGTTCATTAAAACTTACATATACGCAGTTTTTAGTGACAAATAATTGTAGGTCCTCATCAGAGTTAAATTTGTGTTCAAATAAATAAATTGAGTGTTATCTTTGTTATTTACCTGAACATGTATCTAACACTGATGAGGACCGTCGAACGTAAGGTCGAAACGTTGGAAAACTGAAAATGTGTATATGTAAATTTTAATTTATAATATTAAATTTATAATGTAACACAGCTAAATTTCAATATTACGTCACCTAGTTCAGCTTGAAATTAAGAGTACATTGTGTTCACGGTTCGATTCTTTTAATTGATTGATTGTTAGCGATTCCGGGCGCATTAACTACTAAGGTCATCGGTCCCGTTAGTGTAGTGCATGCTGTTGCACGGGAGGTGGCGGGAGTCTTCCCTCGCTGAATGGCGAGATCCGGTGGCCACCAGCGTCTGCTAGCGGGAGTTAATCCAACCGGGTTTATCCTACCAGCGGGACACACCCCAGCCGAGACAATCTCTAAGCTCCTGACTGGTCACCCGGATTGTGTGGATAGTGTATCGCATGTTAGTGTAAGTGCGAGGATAGGGCAAGGAAGAGGTAACGGTCCATGGCCCGTTTGTTAGTGTAACGTATTAGCCAGCGTGCCTCGTGGCATCTATTTGGGGACGCTTGGTAGAGGATTAGCCTCGCCACAGGAAGGAGAGGAGGGTTTTTTCCGTAAAGGCAAGAAGCGGAAACGGGAGACACGGCCTTTAGAACCTTTCACTGTTCTACAGCGGGGGGGGGGCTAAGTAAGTAGGTCACGTGGGGTCGCCTATATAACGGAGTGTACAGAGCCAGTGATGGGTTCTGGAGACAGTGGGAGAATTCGTGCATGTGCACAAACGTGGCGCCACGACGGTGCATATGCGAGCCAGGCCTCGCGAGGCAAGTTACGAGTTGACGAAGCCTGCGGAGGACTTTGTGTCCTTGGGGTGACTGCGGTCACGGGGGAACGATGCTGTGTGCGTGCTCCGAGGTTGAGGAGTGGTTGAGTGCCACGATTCACGCCGATTCTCAATCGGATAAGTTCTCCTGCGATCGAGGCAAACCAGCTTTGGTGCGCCAGAACGGACTTTGTGGGTCCAGTGTGACATCCGGTCACGGAAGTAGGTTTTGTGCGCGCTTCAAAGAATAGGAGTGGCGAGTGCCACAATCGAAACCGTCATCAATCGAGTTTGGATGCGCTCCCGCGATCAGGGGTTAGTAGGTCATCAGAGCTAGGGTGTAAGTAGGAAATTAATTGTATATATTTGTTTTGTTTTTTTTGTTAATAAATTATTTTGTTAATATGAAAGCTCTGTGTCTGTGGTCGCTGTGAGTATCCATGACGTCACATTAGGATACTTGCTCCGGAATTCGCTTAGTGTTGATCGGAAAAATCACGGAAAGCTACCGATCAGAGCAACCAGTCGCTAGGATTCTCCTCCAGACCGCGACAGAATTCGACCTAGCTAACAAGCGAAAATCCTGCCACAGAACCTGGACTCGAACCTTAGGACCTCCCGGTCAGAGGGACTGTAGTGTAGATTCCCTGAGACATGTCTCCCGGTCGTTTCTACGGTTTTTTGGAAAATATATTTTAAAATAAACAAACGTGATTAATAGATTGCTAATTTTAATTTGTCTCTTTGTCCTTGTGATTAAAAATATTAAAAGTTACAGACAATAATGTGTTAAGAATATTTATTTGTTAATCCGACCCAGAACTCATAGGACAATTTGACCAAAATATGATCTTTTAATTAACCACATGAATTGTTTTACTTAAAAGTATTTAATCATTGCAACCTCAAACATTAAATGGACAATTCACATTTTCAAATAAAATATTTTTTATCGTTTTTTAAAATTTTATTATTCATTTATTAACGGTGGCAGCAACAAGTTGTTGTACACGGTGTAATAAAATTATATAAAAAATTGACTTTCGTAGAGTAACAATGTTATAATTAAATTACAATTACAAATTAAAATTTAATTGATCACAAAATTTTGAGTATCCAGACTATACTTGAAGACGTTCAGTGTTTTCTTTTGCATACAGTGTGCGAGAAAAGCATTCCCTGTATTTACTACTCGGTTTACAATAAAATGAGAACATTGTCATGTCCTTGTCCTTTCTTTCACTAGTTCCATCGTTCTTCCACTAAGTCTTGGCTTTAATAAAGAAGTTCTTAAATTCAGAAATGTTATAATATCCATTCAAGATTTTAAGAGTTTCTATAATATCACTCCTATTTCTTCTCTGTTCTAATGTCTGAAGTATTTCTCGGCATCTCCCTTCGTAATTCAATTGACGTAGTTCTCTAGGAATCTTGGTAATCTACCTTTGTAATTGTTCAATATTTTTTTATCTTTTTAACTATCTATGGGGACCAAACCACATTAGCATACTCTAGTATATATCTAATATACGTTGAATACATCAGTTTTACCGTAGATGGACGCAATGTACAGAATGCCTACCTGATCAGATATATTAGCTTATTGACTATTTTGGTAACGGCAGCAACTTATTTACCCCATTTCAAATTTCGAGTGATAAAGAACGCCGAGATCATCTTATTCTATCGTAGAATTGAGGATGTGACTTTCGATGCTATAATTAAAATTTGGGTTATTTTGTCTTAGATAAAGGACCGTACATTTATTGGAGTTTAAAGGCAACAACCAAGATTCTGACAACTCCCCCCTTTTTTGAGGTCATTTTGTAACATCTGGTAGTGTTTAGTGGAATTGAGAAAAGTTTGGTATCGTCCGCATAGCAATTCCAACTGGAAGACAGATCATCATCTAGGTCGCAAGTGTATAGGATGAAAGGTATCGAGCATGGAAC
Organism: Gryllus bimaculatus; assembly: GCA_017312745.1. Taxonomy (NCBI): domain Eukaryota; kingdom Metazoa; phylum Arthropoda; class Insecta; order Orthoptera; family Gryllidae; genus Gryllus; species Gryllus bimaculatus. The sequence continues at coordinate 589,283 of BOPP01000126.1, read as the reverse complement.
TGAACCTTGTAGGATACCACATGTAATGGCACGAGGTCTCGTCAGTGTTTTTCCAATCGCCAACTAAAGTGTTGGGTGCGATAAATATTCCTGAATCCACCTCAATAGTTTACCTCGTATATCAAAAGATGAGAGTTTGTGAATGAGACGTTTATGTGGTACTTTATCCAGAGCCTTAGTATAATCTAGATAAATGACGTCAAGTGGTTGTATCTGATCCAATTCTTTGGTCCATACATCTAGAAACTGGAGTACATTTGTAGATGTTGATCTTCCTGGAATGAAACCGTATTGTTCAGGGATAATATAATTTTCAAATGCATGACCTAAAATCCGTCGAGGAATTATTCTTTCATTCCCAGTTCTTGATTTTATTAAAATATGGATGGATAAATAATTTCATTTACGCAAACAATCATGAACTAGTTAAATTCAGCGCATTTCCAAATGTCATTTTATAATCTTTATGAAATCATGTCATCAATTTTTTACTTTGTTTGTCTGATACAGCCCCGTAGTTATCCGGGAAGAAGCTGAATGGGAATGTATGAAATGAACCTTAAGGGACATATTGCAACCTAAATCTCGATGAACATTCAACATTCTTTACTGTTGTTTTATAGTCTGGAGATCTATATTTTCCTCAGAAATTTCCTATTACATTTTGGAAACATATCCAAGCTTTTTTCTTTATCTGATAAATATTCGTGAAAATTAGGTTATCTTTAAAGATCTCTTATTTGGGGACTAACAAAAAATCTTATTTCATTTTCGCAGCCATCAGACGAAGAATTTTTTTCTAAGATAGGCAAATTCTCTTCTATTTACATCCAAAGCTTTAACAAATTGTTTTATTAGTCCTAATTTAATGTGATGTGTACGTAGGATAGCATTGTTGTAAGCTACAAGGCTCTTTTTAATAACATTTCTTTCTTCAATTCTCCGAATTCTTTCTGGGTAAATTTCTTTTATTTATTTATTTATTTACGTCAAAAACAGTTAAAAACTGTATGTGACGTGCTATGGGGAGAAGTTAATATAAAGTTACATTTATGCCCATAAGCAAACAATGTGCCATCTCAGCATTTGTTGGAGGATCAGGGAAACTTGACGAAAACCTGATCGAGGTGGGGGTCATTGACCCAGAAGCTGAAGTACAATACTTGTTACAGGTTCCTTAGAATAATAGAATCCAAATGGTATATAATACATTAAATGTCATTGTTAAAATTAATAATATTTTCGTTTTGGATGCTCGGTATAGTCTCTAATTGTATAGAAACAGTTGTGTAGCAGAAAAGATTTTACTTGGGACGTAAACTTTTGTATCGAATTTAGTCGTTTAATGTCATCTGGCAAGGTGTAAAATAATGTACATGTATGATATGTGAAATTATTGTAGTTAGCTGTTGATACTGTCACCTGATGAATATGATTACTTCGTCGAGTATTGTAGTTATAGAGAACGGTGTTTGCTGAAAATATATCCCCACCCTTAAGCAAGTCATTGTTAACAAAAACCTCTAATTCATATATGAAGTGACAAGGTAATGTTAAAATACCTAGATGAAAAAGAGAGGCTTGCAAGAATCGCGAGGGTGGGATTTGCTTATTATTCGTACAATTCGTTTTTGTAATCTAAAAGTCTGGGAACTATAAGATGTATTTCCCCAAAATATTATGCCATATCTCTGACGGGAATGAACATTCGCGAAATATACGCAACGAGCAATGTGGAGGCTGACTGAATTTGAAAGAATTCTGAAAGGGTAGCATAAAGAACTTAATTTAGTGTTCAATTCATTAAAATTGACGTTCCATTTATGGTTTGACTGAATTGAAAGACCTAAAAATTTTGTTGCCTTAACATTAGTCAATGGCAAACCGTTCATTTTCAGTGAAGTGCAGAGCTGTTTATTTGAAATGGAGAACTGCATTGAAACAGTTTTCTTTCATTTACTATTAATTTGTTATTACGTAACCAATTTGAAATATCTGCTATTGTACTATTTACGGTTTCTATATTGCAGAGAATATTCGTATCATCCGCAAAGGGAAGTCTCTTGTTTCTAATCGTCTAGGGCATATCATTTACGTACAGTAGGAAGAGAATAGGGCCTAAAATCTATCCCTGCGGGACTCCACATGAAATTGGCAAAGAATCAGAAAGGTGTGTACATAATGTTCCATTATTCCAGTTAGGTATTTCTACTCTCTGAGATTGTTGTTTAAGATACGGACATAACCAATCTAGACCAACACCACGAATTCCATACGAAGGTAATTTTGAGGAAAAAATGTTATGATCAATGACTTCAAAGGCTTTTGAAAGATCTAAAAATATTCCAATAGTACTTCGTTTTGAACCATGGATGAGGCGACATCTTTGAGAAAAGAAAATGTAGCTGTTTCCATAGATTTTGATTTTCGAAACCCATGTTGGCAATCTGAAAACGCGCTGTGTTTACTAAGAAATGTTTCCATTCGTACGTAAAAAGGTGTCTCTATTTTTTTTTAAAAAAAAAAAAAAAAAACAACAAAAGAGAAGTTGATCGATAATTATGACTTTCATTTTTGTTGCCTTTTTTGAAAAGCGGATTAATCTTTTAGCTGTTTTAAAGATATCTCCTGTGCATAAGGATACATGTGAAGGACACATGAAATATGTGAATTAACGGATACATAATGGCAAGCGCGCAAGCCTTTAACAAACAATCGGGATATTCATCTAAACCGGCCGAATATTTATTTTTTAGTCTACTGATTATTTTCAGAATTTCATGGGAAGAAGTTTCGGAAACAAACATCGTGCCTATAATAAAACGGAAAAATTTATAAACTGGAACTGTCTTTCCCGACTACCTCATTCACAAAAGAAACAATGATATTTGGTATAACATTGCTAGATTTCCAATATTAAGGCAACGATCTTTAAATCCCCACTTCTGATAACCGTACTGAATTGCTGTAAGCATGTGCTCCAAAACATCGTAAGTCTCCTTTGTCCTAGAGGGTTAGGCGACTGAAACAGAAGGCATTGTATTTCTATTGTGCAACAGAACACCTTTAAGACTAGTTTTGATCCATCTATAATTAACTTCCACTGCTTTGGATCATAACGGAATCTCAATACTTCCATCAAATCACACATATCATAGCACAAAGTTAATTTGCCATAATATGAAGAATATTTCAAAAACTTTCGTCCTCTATTTCTATATACAGTAACAATTGAAGCAAAATGAAGACGGTTCCATTCCCGAAGTCTGGAACTCAATAGCTCTGATTTTCTTTTGCTTAAGCCCAGATCACAAACTATGTCATTTAGTTTTGCGTGTGTTACAAGCTGTGGAGTTGAATCTTCTATGTGATAGAAATGATTTTTTTCTTTCTGGGGATGACGAATCACTACCCTCACAGTGTAACGGTTTTGTCTCTCTCATCTCATACATTTTGATATGGTGGTAACGGCATAGGGAGTGTCTTAGAATCAGGAACTCGTCTCGTTGCTTACGTCAAATTTCGATATTCAATGGACTTGTGATTTGCTGTTAGTGAAGAACTGCATATCTGTTATACAGAAATAGCAATCTTCAAGATGTTGCTTGGGTTAATTAATTTAAGTAGGAAAACAAAACTGAGGAGCTCATGTTTCCTCCTGATCGCCTATTTCACAACCAAAGTAGTGTTTATAAGTCCTCCGTACAATTGGAGTCATCTTCTTCCTACTCTTTCTGAAAGTACATTCTCATACAGTTCATAGTACTACAAAATCCACATGTCACCGAACTCTGCCCTGCCAGATTTCATAAGAATTGTTCTCTTCTAAAAGTGTCTAATAAAACCCCAAAATGTTGAATTTTCATGCAGCATTATCCAAAAGGTACGTTTTTGTGCAGTAATCCCAAAATTTCATGTAAAATGGACATAAAAGTATAATAAAAAATACTGGCGGTCTCATGATTCAAATTTCTGTCAAGGTTTAATCCCATATCAAGTTAGCGAAGAAAAGATGTAGTTTCACGGGAACACAGTTTTTACTGTTTTTTGACTAAATGAATCTAAATCTAAACATCGAAAATATATGTGAAAAGATTGGCTTTTATCTTTCTTTCATAAGCAAAATAATAACACACTGTTTCAATCATCAGTCTATGATGCGAGATTCGTACTAATGCATGCATGATATATCTTTCTTCTCGGCTGCTCCCTTTCCCCAGATCACGCATGCCTCTCCATCGCATCAAGACTCCAGAGTCAAATTCCACACGTTTAAATGTATCATTTCCTTTCAAAACTACCAATTTTTTTATTCGTGCCGTCAGAGTTTGGTCTCTGACACCACGGAATGCAGATAAGGCTTCCAGCAAAAATGTTAGGAACTCTTTGTCTAACTCTTAAATAGAGTAAGAAATGTATTTTAAAAATAAAAATAAAAAATATTCTCAGAGTAAATTCTGAAGAAAAGAAGTCGAAACGTAGAGATGAAAAACTTTCAAAATTAATCAATATTTTAATAGATTTGTTTAATCTAAATTATGTTCTCTAGTTAACGTGTCTCTGTTTTCAATGATTTAAAAAATGACTGACTAAAAAATTCTAACAAAGAAACTTGTCAATAGAAACTTATTGATGGTCTGGTAGATAAGTGAATCTTCAATTGTCCTCGCCATGTACCCAACGATGGGCTTTTCCGAGTAAAATGTTCTCCATCAAGTAAAATGTTCCAATCCTACATGGCAATAGTGCTATTTGGAATCTCATCGGCTCCGGCATTGTTTCAACTGTTGATGGAGAACTTTCTGAAGGATATTCCAGAAGCTGTGGTATCACGATTAATAATTAAAGATTATTAATATTCGGCAGTACGTAAGAGGATCACTGGCAGAAAGTGATGGGAGTTTTCTTACTTTTAGAGGAATGTCCCCTGGGTAAAACTCGGGAAATGTGAATTTGCAAAAGGCTCAGTAACATATTTGAGATTTTGGTTGCACCAAGAGGGAGTTCACTTTCCCGAAGATAAGTTAGGGCTATTCGCCAGATAGCATCGCCAAAAGATAAAAGTCGGCGGGAGTAATTTTTGAGCTTTATCAATTTACGAAAGATTAATTTCTAACAAGAGTTGCTAAAACCCTTAAAGCAGTTATTACATTCGGATGTAGGTTGAGAATAGGGCACACAACACGCAAAAAGTTTTTAAGAGGCAAGAAAGTTAATTACGTTTACCAGATTGTGACACATTATAATCCAGAGAGGTCGCTGCTCTTTGCACGTAAGTCGATGCCTCAGTTTCCTTAGGATATGAGCGGTTCTAAAACACTTGCTTTCGGGTGGATCAGAAGACCCGAGAGCTTTTGGATTCAGAGCACTGAGGGCTACGGAAAAGAACTTTGCTTAATTGGGAAAAAAAAGCTTTTTCAATGTTTGAAGTGAAGCCATTTCATAGATACCGGTATATCTGGGGTTGCAGTACGACACGTCACACACCATACCCTGTTACTCGGAATTTTTGGGGAAAGGGAAACTGACATCCGACACATTGTCACTGAGAATGCTTCGTTGGTTCCTCGGAGATATGGTTAAAATTTGGAATTCAGGCTCGGGAAATACCACCAAAACGCTGAAGCTGGTAGTCGATTGCCGTTCTCCAACAGGGAAAAGGACATTCTGGAACCTGCATGGATATTATGCCTATTGTTAAAAAAAGCTCCAAGGGATTTCCCACTGACGGGAAGGCCAGGAACAAGGAAGTAGAGTCCAAGGCAACATAATTAAAAAATAATGTCGACGTAGTATACTAAAGCTTTGAAGTTAAATTATACGTTGTTAAGAATGCTTTGTAATCGTGTAGGCCGATGGACGGAGCCTAATCATAAAATTAGACAGGCGTAGCGCCTGAAATTGGACAAGAATCACTGCGCCTTACAAGCTATAAATAAAATAAAAATATTAATGACAATTATTTTGTTTGTTTTATTTCCAGTTCACAAAGCCAGCGTTGTGAGCTGAATTGTTTACCAACGCTCCGTGAATTCCAGGAAGTTAACGATTTCAAGGCACCACAGAGTCGTACGCGGGTGACCGTCTGGGACCCTGCTGGGACCTCTATTACTAACGGCGCTGAGACCCTGGCCAAGGAATGAAAGGCACTGACAAACTGCGATGTGACGAGACAAAAAGGTTTTAACTTCGAGGAGGATTACTCCAGGCGCTCTGTGACAAAAGAGGGCTTAGAAACGTGGGTGAAGACGCAACAAATTTAAAAAAGTTTGAGGTTATAAATAAGACGCCATTTCGCTCGCAAACCCATGTTCTCGCGGAAGTGAGCCGATTTTTATACATTCGGTACGATATGGGAAAGAACCCGCTATTGTTTAAGTTTTATTTTGATGGTTCACTTTTTCCTTTTTACAGATATATTCGATATTCAACGATGATTCTAGATCAATGGTTCTGCCAAAACAATTTGCATAACCTTAAATTTAGCCACGTTAGAATTACGTCAAGAGGCGTGGAATCAGAATAAATCGAAGTGTCCGCCTGTCTGATCAATAAATCAGTCCAAATGAATGAAACTGAAATAATTTGTGTTTTCTAATTCTTAAAATTTTGTGTTGAAGGGAGATATTATGAAAAGTGTTTTTTTGTGATATTCATTTTCTTCAAAACTGCAACTTCGACACATGCCATGGTATTCAGTACAGTACGAAGTTCATTCTTTACATTTCGTGTGAGTAAATGTAAAAAGTGTAATAATTGTGGAGTGCGCAAAGCCATAGGAACAGGTCGGCGCCGAGTCATCGATTGTATTGCAGCACACATCACAGTAGTGTTTCTGAATGTTTCTTCAGGAATGTGCGCGGGTTCTGCGATGTTCACTTCAATGTAAACAAAAGCGAAGAAATCTGGAAAGATGACCTTAACAGTGGTATGCTGATACTTTACTGACAACATATTGAATAAGATGTAAATAAAATTAATCGCACAAAATTTCGAATGTGTATTCCAACAATATTTTGTATAGACTAGTATGTTACGTGTCAATTATTTAATATTTATGTGTGATATGGTTAGGGTATGATGAACGACCCGAAAGATAAAGGCGGCAAGACAATAGTATTTAACAGCTCGAAAAATGAGGCGATGACATTAAATGAAAATTTCAAGACTTTGGTCCGTAAACTGAAAGGCAGTTGGAAAATTATATTGTAAGCATTAATATTGTTACTTTCTTAGTTTAAAGAAGTATCACTGCACTTTCGATTTTCTTACGAGTAATATTGTATTACAGGAATAAAGAAGAGATATCTCCTGAAATTCTTGAAGATGTTGCACTGTTTATATTGCCTGGGCCAAGGGAAAAGTTTACTGAAAGTGAATTCAATTGCCTGAAAAAATTCATTGAAACAGGTGGCAGTATTTTAGTGTTGCTTGGTGAAGGTGGTGAAAAGAATTATCATACCAATATAAATTTTCTTTTGGAAGAATATGGGATTATGGTAAATAATGGTAAGTAATTGCCACAAATTAATTATGTGTGTACTGTTTCATGGTTCCTGGATAATGACTATTAATGTAAAGCAACTTTTATTTTTAGATGTTGTTGTGCGAACCACATATTATAAGTATTTTAATCCTAAAGAATGCTTGGTTGTGGATGGTGTTGTTAACCGAGGTGTACTGCACGCAGTTTCACAAATATTGCCTCAATACAGCGACCATAAAATCAAGTAATATAAATACTTAAATGTGACTGTCTCGTCTTGTATTTATTTTGATTTTCTTTTATATGTGATTCTTTATCTGTTGTAGATCTCTAAGTTTTGTGTTTCCATTTGGAGCTACATTGAATGTTGCTCGACCAGCAATAACATTGCTCTCAAGTGGCAGTGTTGCCTTTCCAGTTAATAGACCTGTTGCTGCTGTATACAGTACCAGTGGATTTACAAATAAAATGCCGGGTGGAAAACTTGCTGTTATAGGCTCAGTTCACTTTCTTTCTGATCAGTATGTTGATAAAGAAGATAATGACAAAATTAGGGAAATTATTTTCAAATTCCTGACAACTCCAGAAGTTGAACTAAACCCAGTAGATGCAGATGACCCTGAGGTAAAGTTATGATAATACTAATTCATGGAACATCTTTATTTGAGTACACTTTCAATGTAGTTATGAAATGTAATAAATGTGATCATTTCTCTCTATCTCTCCAGATTGCTGATTATCTGATGGTACCAGATACTTCAATGCTTGCAGAACGTCCTCGTGTGTGTCTGCAAGAACCTACTGATGAAATCCCAACTGATTATATCAAACTCTTTAGTAATAAGTTGTATGCAATTCATACAAGCCTTGTCCCAGATGCAATGGATGCTTATCCTATGCTGCAAGTTAAACATGAACCATTACGACTCATAACACCGCAGTTTGAAACACCTTTACCTCTTCTGCAAGCTGCTGTAAGTAAAAATTTAGTAAACAGCAATGATGTAAATAGAATGTTTTACATTATTTTGTCCTATATCATCATCCTTGTACTAACTTCCTAATTTTTCAGTTTGAGGAATTTTATCATCCCTTTTTTGTTCCAATTATTTTAAATATCTTTGTTATTTTTTTGTAACCAACATGTTTGAGATAATTTCAAATATTTTTTTATATAAATAGCATTATGCCAGATTGGCATTCATCATCATCTGCTTTGTTATTTTAATAAACTTATACTTTGTAAAATATAAGGAAGTGTGAAAAAAGTACGTCAACTGTATGAACTCTATGTAGAATGTTTATATTTACTGGTTGATGTCTTTATTTTATATATATATATTTTTTTTAATTCTCATAGTTTGTCCTCTGTAAAATGAGATTATATTTTAATTCATTTGGGGCTGTATGACTCAAATCAATGTAGGGAAATTTGCCAAGAGTAACGCATGTTGTAAAATATTTGTAGTTGTTGTAAAATTGTTTTTTTAAATTTCAGTTGTAGCTTATTTCTGATGAATTTATTTATTGGAACATCACTTCAGTTGCTCTTCATATTAATTTATTTTGAATGATTTGAAGTTTGTTTATGTGAGGAAGCTGCTGATGCCCAATCAGGCAAAGCACATGTAAGTGTGTAATGCTGAGATGAATAATAATTTTGAATGTTGTAAACTGTATGTACATTACGAAATTTTCGGTAACGGATATTTAGCTTTTTGTGTTTAATATTCCGAGGATGATTCACCCAGGCCTCTCTCAATAAATTGATACTTGATAGTATTTTTCTTCCTTTCTGGGGGAACCTAGAAATGAATTTATATAACACAAGAACTTTCTTTAGTTCTCCAGAGGTGAATAGTTTTTACTCTTCTCAGGGTTTTGTATCCCATTACAAAACATTGTGCATATGTTGTAGATTTTTCTCAACTCCGTTTTTATTTACTCGACTTCAAAAACAAAAATTGATGAAACCATAATATTATCAATAATCATGGAAGAAATATTAGGGGCCCTTATATGTTGCGGAAGGCTTTGTTTTTAATTGTTACACATGGCGAGGTATTGTGATTTTGTTTGCTTCCAATAAATAATGAATGTTTGTGTTTTAAGTACCATAACACCATAATATAAATTATTGTATATTGTTCGGAGAGAATATAGGAACTTAACTGGAAATAATATTTCTTTTGTATTTATAACTTTACATAGTTCTAGTTAAAATGCTCTCGTTATCTTTTTCTGACTTGTTGACTTAAGTACACAGTTCACTTAAATATGAGCACTGTACTTATGTTCAGGATTCTGAGATACATTGCAATGTTTTCTGAAGTAGCTTTTGCCGTTTTCAAAATCATGTTTATTATTATTTTCCTTGGAGATGAAAGACTATAAATTGCCAAGCAAACTCAATAACAATCAACATTAACGATCAAATCTTGAAAAGTTGGTAGAGCATTGGCTATCTGTAGTTTACACGGTTTTAAACAAACATGTTATTATGCGTACAACCTTAATATTATGTAAACTGGCAAATAGAGAAATTCACACATTCAAAATGTTGCATGGCATTTGTGTAGTTTATTCTTTAGAGAAACAATATCTACAAAGGAGAATTCATATTGGCGGATTTACATCATATAAAAATATTGTTTCATTGCTGTTTTCTTTTCTTTCGTGTAAGTACCTCGGGATGATTCTGGATGAAATTGTTAAGTAGCCTGAAGAACCGGAGTTAATATATCCAAATCGATGTTTAGTAATGTGAATTGTGTAAAATAGTTGTCAATGTCTGTTGATAAATTGTGTGCAACAAAGTCACATCTTTACCTAAATCCCATATACAGGACCAGCATTGCAAATTCAGGTTCTGTTCAAGTTGTTATGAAGCTGTTAATACAAATAAAGGACATCGAGTTCCGCAATGTTCCTGCTTTATTGAAAGTTCTCATTTGAAAGTCATTTTTTTCAGTTAATCTCTTAATAGAAATTGTTTATGGTCTAAGATGTCCATAATAAAGACAACATATTGACATTATCTAACAAAAGTGTAAACTGAAATATCAAAAAGTATATAAGCACCATCACTCTGCAAAAATATAATATACATTAATAGGAGAATTATTTCTCTATTTCTTGCAAAATTTTATTTAATCTTTTGAACGAGAACCCATCAACAACATAGTGATTGTGTCATTGAAATTATGTCATGTGACTTCTCACAATTTTATTTACATTAGTGTGCTCGGATAAGAAAAACGTCAACATAATTAAATGATGTTAACTGTTTAAATACTCATTAAAATGTTGCTTGCTTCATTAATTTAGTTTTGCTGTCTTAGGGAAGCTCATTTGCTTATTATCACCATGCATTGATAAATTGTAATATGTTTGAAAAACAAAACTAAGAAATGTATATATTTAAATTGTTTGAAATTTTAGCTTTCTGTAAAGTCATATTGAACTAAATTATGCAGGGTGGACAAAAAATTTGTGTCCACTAGCCATTAGTATGAAATTAAATGTCAATGCTCCTTCATTTACAGAGATCCATAATATTAACAATTTTATAGTCAATAATGTAGTTCACTTACGATTAAATATTTGGCAACCTGTGTGTTCATACATTCATACATACAATTTTGTTTCTGTATTTGTATCTATAATCAAAGAAACATGCAAAAGCTGTATTTATTATGTTGTAGGTGTTTCCACCCTCATTTCAAGAACTACAACCTCCCCCTTTGGAGCTGTTTGACCTTGACGATGCCTTCAGTTCTGAACGTTCTCGTCTTGCTCAATTGGCCAATAAATGTGTGGTTGGACTAACGGAGACTGATGAAGTTGAAACTGATAGTGCAGACTTGGAGTTTTTTGTTAGAGAATGTGGCCGTATCTTAAATGTAATAGTTCCGGGTTCAACTGATCCAGATGCTAAACAGATTCTTCACCAGATAGCATCACAAGTAGCTGAGTATAAGAAACTACCTCGTAATGACTGAGCAAATATACGCCATACAATATTGACCTGCTGTCAAGATTACTAACAATTTTCTTGCAAATATTATCACTAGTCAGATTATCACAGTACAGAAACTCCAGTCTTGTCAGTTATTCTAGTCATTGATTTATATCATGTAAGAATGCTCTTATAGAAGATAATATTTTTTTAAGATCACAATTAGATATCAAAAGTTGCAGAGATATACATGTTCATAGTCATTAATGGTGAAATATGCGGTAGAAAGAAAGGAATTTTTTTGACCTGTGTCTTTAGATACACTTTTTCACCACCTGTATAGTTTTGTAATTTGTTCCACATTGAAAATTAATAATTGAAATTTCAGAGCAGTATATGTGAAAATTCTCTAGAATTTCAAAACGTTTTGAAAATGATTTTATATTGGAATTTTTGTATCTTTAGGAAGTATAAAAAGAAAATTTACTTAAACACTGCTGTTGATTGTATGGTTATAGCACAAAATTTAATTTAAAATTGGGCTCAGACATTTTATATTTGTAATCTTTTAAGGAATAAGTTCTCTTTGAACTTATAATTAGCATAACCAAAAAAAAAAAAAAATTAAGTTGGTACATTTTCATATTGAGTTCTACAACCTTGACCAGATACAGTAATTCCTTGGCCAGATACTTGACCAGATGCAAGTTTTTATGCACAAACTCTGAGATAAATTTTGTAAGCAAACTAGTTTTTATTTCTCTCTATTTACAGTTCTTAGTGAAAACAAAGGGGGGAAAGAAAGAAAAACATGAACTAGTTTTAATTGAAAATGAAGTGACCTTGAATTGTTCTATATACTTTTTGTCATTTTCTTGTTATGATATAAATATGTGTAAACACAATGTGTGTTTTAATAAAAATCATAAGAAAAAAAAATATTATTCACAAACTTTCATTCCTACTCATGATCTCCCCCCCCCACACACACACACACACACACACGCACACACACACACACACACACACATACACATTGTAACTTACCCTAGACACCAACACTCCTGTAGGTTCTTCACTTATGGGGTCAATAAAAACTTATGACCAATTATTTTTTGTGAAGAATTTTCTTCATACCACAACATTATTTCCCAGAAAATTTGTAACTAGAAAGAGATGATTGATTGATATTTCTGGGCTTATCAAGTGCAATAGTTTTTAGTCGCATTTGTGCAGAAATTTTTTTTGTGCAAGAAAGTGGTGGTTTTCTTCCCCCACTGGATGGTGAGAATCAGCATCAATCTACACATCGACTTGTAGGGGATTTTCCCCAGCTGGGACGAGCTCTAACTTCCCAACTAGCCCCCATATGTAGTAGTGTAGTGCATGTAAATGTTAATAGGTGTAAGGAAGAGGAGAAGATAGGACAAGTAAGAGGAAGGAAAGATCGCACACAGTCCATGTCCCATTTGTTGAGGTACTGCTACAAGCATTTGGCTGGTATTGATCGGAAAAACTATGTAAAACTACCAACCAGAGCAGTCGGCTACTAGAATCCTCTTGTAGATAGAAATTGAATTCAACCTAGCTACAAAATCCACTACTGACAGCACTCAAACTCGAACACCTCCCAGTCAGAGTTGCTGCAGACAGTGATAATTGTTGGCTCAGAGCTAAACTCGGCCAGTAAAACAATTATTTTCAGATGCAATAAAAAGTGTAATCATACGGAGATCTACCTTGTTTCATATTAAAATATATGGCTCAGAGCTAAACTCAGCCAGTAAAACTATTATTTTCAGATGCTATAAAAAGTGTAATCATACAGAGATCTACCTTGTTTCATATTAAAATACATTGCATTTCATTTTTTAATGAAATACGAGCTGCCTTAACGTGTTCTTAAAAACAACTGAATTGTTCACTACTTCATCTGCCAGATAAACGATAGAAGGTACTATGACTTTTTACACTATTATTGCTGGGGCACCATAGGGCTCTTTTCTCTCCTGTGGAATCATTGTACGTTGTGGTAGATACTCAGCCTTCAAATGTTATAGGTTGATAGTTGGCCTTACCAAAGTTACCGATGCCAAGATGCCGGAAGAAGCGCAAATTACAAACTGAAGACCAAGTTGATTGACGTACAAAAGAGGTCTGTACTTGGTAGACCCCTAGACCAGAGATTCCCAACCTTTTTTGCATTGACGCTTTCAAAATAATGGTTTGCTTTCCCCCTTTCTATGATGTAATACAGCATACATTATCATAAAACAAGTAATTCCACATAACTGACTTAAAGATAATGGTTGCACAAATAATATGAACAAGGTTTGGAAACAACTTTTTTTTTAACCCCTATTACTATTTTTAAACTTAGATAAGTTTTCAAAACAAAATCGCATGTTATAGTTGCCCTGAAGTATTATTTTATTGATGTGAACTGCCAAAAGATGAGCGAATTTTCAATTTATTATGTGCATTGTAGCTTTACATAAGTAACTAGTGGTGCTAAAACAACACATACGTTTTCGCATTCATGAACTTGGAAAAGCCTCGATTTCGTTCAAATCGATCGGGGAATATCAGTTTTGAGAAAATCGGTTGAACGGTTTAGGGGCTAACGTTGACCACGAACAGACGTTACGTTTTTCCATCAATCGATTTTTTGGTATCAAAGATGCGCAAAACATGGGTTGTGGCTACACTATGTGTTAAAGGAAGTAATTTAATGTATATAGGAACAGGATTTTCCCACCCCTCCTAATCAAATAAAGAGGCTTACAAGAATCATGTGGGTGGATTTGCTTACTTTTCGTACAATTCTATGATGAAATCTAAAAGTCTGGGAGCTATAGGATGTGTTCCTCCATTACAGTATGCCGTATCTCAGTTGGGAATGAACTTTCGCAAAATATACTCAACGAGCAGTGTGGAGGCTGCCTGAATTTGAAAGAGTTCTGAACGCGTAGCATTAACTTAATTTTATTCCATTTCAGGTTTGACTGAATTGAGAGGCCCACAAATTTGGTTAACTTAACATCAGTCAATTGTGAATCATTTTTGCTCAAAGGGTTATACAATGGTTTATCTTAAATGGGAAAACTGCATTGAAATTGTTTTCTCTTTGTTTACTATTAATTTGTTATTACGGAACCAATTTGAAAATATGATATTGGACTATTTACAGTGTCTCTATAGCAAAAATTATTCGTATCATCCAAAAACAGAATTGTTCTTCCGTTTCGAATCTTCGAAGGCACATCGTATACATACGTAGGAAGTAGTGTTGCCACCTTGCCAATTCCAGAAAAACGGAGACCGCTGCGACCGGTGGGGGCGGGGGGGGGGG
>BOPP01000126.1:492699-563898 GCA_017312745.1 Gryllus bimaculatus | reverse complement strand
TATGCTTATGTTTACGTATGCATGGTAAATGGGCTTTAAAGCTCCGATTTCCAGCATTGACACACGACGTTTTGGAAAACACTTATGGCTCAAGTCCCTTCAAATATCTCTCAGTTATATCAACGAGACAGGGAGGGTAGTTGAAATGCTAAAGGAATATATCCATCACTGACTGACAGAGGAATAAAATCAAGATTTACTAGAATTATGAAGAAACTAAAGGACCCCGTCTACTTAGATTCTTCAAAAGAATCGTCCGCCAACGATGAATTAACAAGCAAAGACCTTCAAACATGAAGATAATAATTCTACAATGGAATGTGAACGGTTTTTACACGCTATATGAATTTCTTCAGAAGATTCTAAAATACGAGAACTATGACGTACGGTGCATCCAGGAAACCAATTTAAACAATAAGCACCATTTTGATAGAAAAGGTTATCAATGTTTTTATAAAAACAGATTGGTATGTGCAAATGCCAGTGGTGGTTTTGCGTTCTTCGTACATAACTCGATTAAGTGTAGTGAATGCGCCATTTCAAGTGACCTAGAAGTGATACAGTGTGATACAGCTGTGTGATACACAAATGTGTGATACAGCTGCAAATTGCCGGTAGTAGCTTTCACCTGTGTAATGCATACATTCCAAATGTGCTTCAACTAGAATCTCGCCACCTAGACAATTTATACTCACAAATATCCGACCCAGTACTGATAGTCAGTGAGTTTAATAGTAACAACATGATTTGGGGATAAAGCAGATCAGATCGTAAAGGAAAATTGTCGGTGAATGTGTGAATAAGGAAGATCTAATGGTGTAGTCTGCATAAAATCTACATACTTCAACTTGCATCGACCTAAGCATCAGCACTCCAACTTTGTCAAGATACATATAATGGAACGTGACGGAGGACCTTCACAATAGTGACCATTAACCCATAACATTGACATATGAGATTTCGATTACCCCCGAGGACATCTATATGCCTAGATGGATATTTAAAAAGGTTAACAGGAAGTCGTACCAAGACATCATCACTGGCAAAGTTCAGAACCTTAAGAAATTAAACATCGACGATTCAGTACAAATAAACGATATTCTGAGCAACTTCACAGAACTTATACTGTCTACAGCTGAGGTGACTATACCCAAAACAAAAAATACTAGAAGTAAAAAGAAACTACCTTGGTGGGCAAAGGAATGTGAAGAAGCGGTTATGAATTACAAGCACTGATTTTAATGTATTCAAGAAACATAAAAACCAATTCAGGTTCAAGTCTCCATGATCCAAGGCAAGAAGAATCATAAAAAAATCTAAGAGAAGCTGCTGGAAGGAATACACATCATTCTTAAACAATACACTGAAGTATTCAGAGGCCTGGAAGAAAATAAACGCCACCGATGGAAAATCCAAAACAAATTATCTGAAGTCTATATACACGCCAGATGGTCAATTTATTCAAGACCCGTACGACATTGCAAATAGCTTTGGAAAGTTTTTCGCCTCCAACTCTAGTGATGCAAACCTTGCAGACGGTTTCACGGAACATGAAGAAACTGAGAGATCTCCCCTAAACCTGAAAGGAGAATAAGATGAAACAGATGATTCAATACAACTGAATGCACCCATTACGTTCCGAGAACTCCAGTATTGACCTGCCGAAAAATACGCAGCTCATAGACTATGCCGATGAATAAGCCATAGCGACGACATTAAACTCCTCGAATTGAGAGTGAATGAAGCGCTCTTTAGGGTTAAAAGATGGTTAGAACTACAGATGGCAGTGCAAAAAACAGAAGCTCTCTTAATCACCGGCCGTAGGGCCTTTCACTACCCAGACCTCCGATTGGGAGGGGAGAGAATCAACTGGAAGCGCCAGATACGATATTTAGGAGTCGAAATAGACCATAGACTCAGTTTCGGACCCCACATAAATGTAATGGCAGAAAAGGCAGCGAGGACAGGAGCTAACATCGCAAGAATGCTACCGAACGTCGGTAGACCGGGATACGCCAAGAGAAGAATGATATCTGGCATAGGTCAATCAGAGTTGTATGCTGCTCCAGTCTGGGCGGGTTCACTGGAGAAGCAGTCTATCAGACACAGGTGCGCCCAAGTCCAAAGACGAATGGCCTTCAGGGTGGCGTCTGCCTACCGCACAGTGTCTGCTTGCGCAGTGCTGGGTTTGACCAGTATACCAGCTATCGACTTAATAGCCATGGAAAGAAAGAGGAAGTACCTCGCCTTGAAGAAAACACAACAAGCAGACACTCATCTCCCTCCCAAGCAAATTGAGACCATCACAAGTAAGATGCTCCTTGAAGAATGGCAAGGAAGATGGGATGGGGATGTGAAAGGCAGATGGACTCATCGGTTGATTAGTAACATCGAGAGATGGGTTAGCCGAAGATTTGGGGAGATGAGTTATTACCTGTCCCAGGCCCTTACGGAACATGGAGGATTCAATAAATATCTCTACGATTTCAGGGTCGTTGAAACGCCCACATGTAATCTCTGTCACGTAAATATAGATGATGCAGAACACATATTATTCCAGTGCAAGGCATGGGATGCGGAACGAGAGGTTTGTAATGTCAACAAGATATAAACCCAGATAACATTGTCAACATGATGCTGAGTTCATAGGAAAAATGGAAAACCATAGAGAACTTCATAGTTAGTATTATAAAGAAGAAAGAGTTAAGACAGAGGAAGTAGAGCATCTGCTCCCAGCCAATCTCCTACGTGAAGTAGTATCTAACGGCAGTTTCCGCGTGGGAGAGAATACGGTTTAAGAGATGGAGGATAGGGAGTCCAGTCCAGGGAGTCCGACATCACCAGCTTCGCTGGTATTCATAAAAGATATTCCCTTTCCAAAAATAATAAATACAATAATAATAATAATAATAATAATAATAATAATAATAATAATAATAATAATAATAATAATAAATTTTGAGAAGCAAAAGATTATTATTATTATGTTATGTTTTCAAACATTTAAATAATGGCTGTTGTGCAGTGTAATAGAAAAAATTAAGTGACCTTCAGCAATAGTTCCACTCTATAATTCAGGCGAGTTTGGTCATAATTTTCATTGTTTTGGTAGACTACACGTAACTCATAACGGTAAAAAGAACAAATTATTATAATTTCATAATTTTTGTGAGGTTTTGTAAAGTACATACATATTTGCTGCGTTGTTACGGCATATATACCTGTTTTAAATCTCATAATTACATACATAGTTTACATTTTTAATGCATCCGAGCCCATAATGACTAAGCTACGGATTTTTGCATATTTGCCTATTTTTGTTTCCTTAAATGGAAAATCCAATATTTTGTGTTACTTATTCATTTTCACGCATTAAGAGCATTATATGCGAATTTTATAGTCATTTTCATTAATAAATGATTTTGTGTTTCGATGATTAAGGACCTGTTTTATCGGTGCTTGATAAAGTATCTGAGAGCCTATCCAGAAGTTATCTTACTGATACGATGAAATTTTGTGTTTTACGAGTCCCTAATAATTCTATCCAGAGGTTGAAGTATCCGGTAAAGAATCTGGAGGATGGAGAGGCTGTTAAATGTTTATCTGGTAGGTAACTCCAAAATAATAAAATTTGTGTGTGAACTCGCTGTGATTTTCAGGGAATGACTGCAGTATTTCCGTGATGGCCACGTTATAGATATGATGGACGACGAATTATTTGATGGTTAAGAGCGCCCGTCCAGACGACATGTCGGACAGAATATTTTGCGATCCCTGAAGAACAAGATTGTAAATCCCGTTTTAGGTTAAGGAAGCCTACGGTTAGCAAAGCTATATCATTGATAGAACAGAAAATAAAAGATTTGTGAATACCGACTTATATTTCTGTAATGTCCTGGTAAACTAATGGTCCTGTTAAATGAAATTTTTGTCAAAATAATAAAATGTATACTTTGTGTTTTGTTATCAATTCTGAGGTATCACCAATGAACCGACTTCTCACTCGCGTTATTTTGCAACGAGATCATTTTTTTATCGCAATTTGAGTCTTCTTTGAGGTGAGCAATCTACTGCTTCAAGTGTGAGTTCGTTGAAGCTTCCAAGGAATATAGAAATCACCCAAGAAGAATTTTATGAAATTGCTAGATTTTCTAGAGTTCGCGCAGCAAAAGATTGCACATATGTTCCCATACAATCACCAGATTTAATAGTGTTCTTCTGTACATAGTGACTATCTTGTGAACTATCTTGATGAAAAGTTTCTCAATAAATTAATTAAACACAAGTATCCTTTCCTTTTTTAACAATCAATGACTTTTTTCTTCAAAATAAATCTTTATTGTGCAACACACTGATTCGACGTGCCAATTACACTCATCATCATATGTTAGATAGGCCTAATTGACATGATCCGTCTGAAAATAAAAAAAAATCAACAATTTTTTGGGATAGTAAATAAAATGAAAGTTACGTAGAAATAAGAAATGAAATTCATTAAAAAATCAAGTATAAGTGAAAAGATATATAAGTAGTAAGTAGAAACAATAAAAGTAGCGGGAGAAACCTTGCCAAAACATATTAACTTAAGCAGATATTTTTACATTGTATTTCATCAAAAAGAAAAAATACAATCAAAAAAAGAAATTCCAAAGTGAGAACATACTTATACATTGTCACTTTAAGGAGATTATTCTAGAATGTTTTCTAGGTCCATTATCCAAAATTAATTTTATTTTAGCGAGGACATTGTCATAAATGTTTGTGAAAAGATTGATTTTAACATTAATAACCTGTTAGAATGATTAATACCATGTTAGAGTCAAATCTT
Organism: Gryllus bimaculatus; assembly: GCA_017312745.1. Lineage (NCBI taxonomy): Eukaryota > Metazoa > Arthropoda > Insecta > Orthoptera > Gryllidae > Gryllus > Gryllus bimaculatus. The sequence goes on along the minus strand of BOPP01000126.1, from coordinate 559,070 downwards.
TTTACAAACATTTATGACAATATTCTTTCTAAAATAAAAATACCATAAAAATAATTTTTTGAAGAAATATATTTTCATGATTGTTACAAAACAAAAGAATACTTGCATAATTATTATGATGATTATTATATAATTATTATTCACGTGACAATCACATTTTTATCTGTTTAAAATTTCCTGAACTTTGGAGTTTTTGTACAATTTGTTTTGCTGTTGTATTTAAAATACATCACTCTCGTTTCATGGGACTTCCCACACTCCTCTCAGTAAAATTTTAATCGATGATTTGGACTTTATTCTGTTCAATGTTTAAGTCAATTTACTTTCTCAAATTACTTCTTCAAATTTAATTATTTTCTTAGGGCCTTTTATTTTCTTAATTTAATTGTAAATTATACTCTCTAAAATTTTGTTTAGGACGTGAATAGTATTTAGAAATTTATTTTGATACCATAATAGTCTGGTCATCGGAGAAATGTCTCAATGTTGTGTAATTTATGAGAAATAGGCAATAGAAATTAATGAATTCATTTTCAATGATATCCTCCATAATCATGTCAAAAATTGTAATGTTTTTTCTTTCCTTACCCCAGTTATGATTTCAGAATCGGTCATTTTTAGTAAGCATAATTTCCATTATAATTTTGTTTAAAAAACAAACAATTGTAATTTAAATTTTCTTCATCTCTCTTCAGAGCTTTATATTTTTATTAAATATGTTTCCCTTCGCAAAAAGCACCGAGCTATCGAAACCTTCAATAGCGATCCATTTTAATCCCTACCTACGACACGGGAGCACCATTTACTTTACATTTAACAACATTTTTCCTCTCCACAACGAGGGATACAAGTCTGTTTCCTCACGTGTAAAATTAACGTCTCTTTCCCGCTTCTTCCTCTCATTTTGAAACTCCTACACACACAAAGTACGACGCAATAAAACAAACCTTTACTCGCACACAGCTCACGCCGAAGTAAACTGCAACACATAACAACGAATGAAGTGAAAAACGCCTGACACTTCCATTACCAAAACACATTCGAATTCGCGCGCAAAGAGCGCGATTGACTCGAAAATGCGGCATTGCCGCTCGTGAAAGAGCAATCAGCCAGATTATTTATCAGAAAGACATCTGTCTGATATTTTAACATGAAATACCTTGGTGAAACGCAAAATAAATTTCAAGCACTCTTATCTTACGGATAAAATATCTGTCGGATTAGTATTCGGAACTTTATCAGGCAACGGTGAAACGGGCCCTAAATGCTGCCTATTCTGGTATAATTGATCAAAATGCAATTATCCTAAACAACAATTTTTAAAAAAATGTTCGTTTTCACCTTATAGAAAAATCGAAAAACAAGTCCTCTCGTGGCTCAGAGCGAAGTCGCTTGCCTTGAAAGGCCAAGAAGGTCCAGGTGCGATTCTGACGATTTACGGACGTTCTCATGTGAAATTTGTTCCCACGAAATTAGTTCGAATGCTTCACATGGGCTAGTCCAACCTCTGTGAATTGACCTAAACCCTACCCATCCTCATTCCTACAAAATTCTGATCGCAGGGCAGAAATGCAGAGCGCGTAAGAAAGAGCCGCGTATACGGGGAAGCGGCTGGCGTTCCTCTTCCTGACACGACCTACGGATTGTAATATATTCTATAGTATATCACTATAGGCTTAACGGAGGATTACTATATATTTACAATTTATAATAATAAAATTTAAAATAATTTTTATTAATAATAAAAAAGTATAGTATCACTTTAAATGCTTATTTTACTTTTTTTAATTCTTATTTTGTCTATTTCTACAGTTTTGCACGACTGCTTAATAATGACAGATGCACAGGTCTTAAACAAAACAAACCAGAAAGTATGTAAACCCGACGTTATCTGGAATTATCTATACCGGACCGATTATTTTGAGAATTTCATAGAGATAAGTTTCAGAAACATTGTGTCCAAATTTTGTGGAAATCCCTGATAGTGTTTTGTGGGTTAATACACCACAATGAGATCAACAATTCTCCAAAAATATTGTTTTAAGAGACCAGTTAGTGTTGCCCTTCTCTATCATTATCTTTTAAAACAACACACTCTATAGGACTTCTCAATTCAGTGTGATAGTATTTTTTACTTTATTCTTCCACATTGCTTTTGTTTTATTATTTTGAGTTCAAAATATTCTGATCGTGTTCCATGACTTTTCTCAACAATGATGTGTATTTTCGGAAGTAGAGGTGGAAATCATAATATACGTTATGATGCTTAGATATTAAACAAAAACATTCGGTTGTTTTCACACGATGTTCTAATACCTCGCGTTACCCAAGAATTGTTTTTCCGTGAAATGTTTAAGTTTCTTTTTCTGAAGAGGAAAGTACGTGTTAAAATGAAATGAAAGCATCGAAAAATGAATTATATTATATTATTTATTGTGTCAGTATCCGCATTTCTTGTAATGGTAAGAATTTGTGCATCGTGATGACTGTACCCTAAATATTTTATTGCAATTTCGTATCTCGCCTTTGGATGCATGACCCGGATCTTTTGGACCCGGCGGCACATTTGTATCTGAATTTCTTTATGACATTTACATTTTATAATCCCATCTCCTTTCAATGTATAAATCAAAGTTTTCTTTTCCACATTTTAATTTGTTTTGAGCATGTGGGATAGTTGTTATTTTTTGTCTTTATACCTCTTTTACATAACCCGGAGATTTTAGACACGGGGACATATTTGGCCCATTTTTATATTTAGATATATTCAATGAGTATCTTTAGGCCATGTATTATGGCGTCTGAGGTTAATAATGAAATACAGACTCTTATGGCGACAGTAATGCCAAACGTGGCGCTTTTCTGCTGTATTGTAGGAATCGAAAATTACGCGCTCGGTGGTGACAACTAATCCCGCAATGGAGCGGAGCGCCAGTTTAGTGCTCAAGTATTTTATCTGGAACCTTTCCAATTTTCTAAAATCGTATTTTCCTCCCTTCCACAAATCTAAATCTATTCCTAAGAGACTCCAATACACAGGGACGTTTCTGTTTAGCTTCTCACGTCCTGTGTGCTTCGAAATGTCATAAGAAATTAGGAAGAAATATTAATTTTAAAGTGCACCATTATTTCAATACAATATCCAAACTTCAAACCAACTACATGCAGTCTCAAAAAGGCCAAGCCACGTGTTTCCTTTTTAACAGTAGATAAATAATAAGTTTGGATTACCTAACAAAATATTTAAAATTGCTTTGATACCAAAAGAAGTCGGGAACAAACTGAATTAATGCACGGGAAATCGAGCTGCTTCGCGCCATATGCGCGGACAGTTATCTACCGGTAGGCATTGCGTACGAATTCCGTTGGAACATGTAATTATAGTTAAATCGTCATGTGCTCTCGTGGCTCAATGGCGATGTCACTTGCGTTTCGCTATTGAGGTTTCGGGTTCGAGTCCCGTTGAATCCCCTAGAATCTCATGTGAAATTTGTTACGACAAAAACGAGTTAACATGCTTCATAGGGGCTAGTCCAACCCTTCTGAAGCGTCCTCAACCTTATTCCTTCCCAATTCTGACCGATAGATGACGCAGGGCGAGCGCGAGGACCCTACCTATCGGCGTTTCCCTGACTTTACTACCCAGCGGCACCTAGTGGGTGCTGGCTGTGTAATGAAAGGAGGATTACTCCAAAGTGCGCTCAATCGCATAGGTTGAAAATGCTAATTATAATTTGGTTTTTAGAATATAAACATCTTACATAAATTGGAATTTCAATTATGAAAAATTGAGAACGTTTTACATCCTGAACTCCTTATAAATGAGAATTTTTAACCTGTATCCACATATTATTTTGTTTTTGTTTCCTATATGTTCAGTATGACTCAATAGGAAACTTTTGGATAAGCCAAAATTTGTACATTGCATTGGGTTCTAAATTGAAAATACACATTGTAAAAATTATATTCTGGAAGTATAAACATAGATCAACATTTTATTCATATTTTATTATAACATAATGTAAAGTATGAACATCACAGCTGTCAACACATAAAATATGTATTTTTCATAACTAAACTGTGTCTGGAATATTTATAACAAAGATAAAATTTATAAGTCAGTAAAACAAAACACCAAAAAAGATAACTATAAATTAGGCATCTAAACCCAAATCCTCCAGTAATTTGTCAATAATTTTCAATTTTTCACTTGCTTCACTCATTTCACTGTAACCATTTACATCACTACTAATATGGTATCGAATATCATCCACAACTGGAATACTGTCAGTTTCTTGTCGCCCTCGAACTTCTTGTGCATCTTGAAGAATGATTTCATGAAGAGAGGCATCATCAATCATCTAAAAGAGAGCAACAATATTGATAAAAAACTGAAAATCATACATATATACATACATATATACATACATACGTATGTATATGTATATATGCACGCGCGCGAACACACGTGCGGGCGCACACACGCCCCCCCCCCCCCCGCACGCGCACACACACAATGTAACGGATGATAGACCAAACTTGAAATGTTAGTGATTTACCTTTTCAATATTGTCTGCAATAAACTTCGTGCACTGATCTTCTAGAAATGAAAGCTGAAATAATCTAGCAGTACGTAATCGTGATATTACATTATAAATGTTGAGGTAAGCAATCAACTGTAATCCACATGCCCTCTTCAAACCTGGGAGTAAATACATATCTGCTGCTAAAAGAACATCAATGATGTATTCTTGGGGTACCTACAATCATAAAATTTAAGTTTTATTACTTTCACTGGATGAAAGAACAAAAAAATATTTATCCACTACTTCTTTCATTCTACAAATATGAACACATCTGTGACCTGTACTTACTTGAACAAAATTAGTATAAATATAATATACTACTGCAGCAAACGCATGGACTGGAATATTTTTTATTGCTATCATAGGAGCACCACATTCTACATCAATTTCAGTTTCACTAAAATGATCCCGAAGCATTGCACCAAAATATTCACTACGACTACAAAAAAACACCTATAAAAATGAAAGTACAATGATAATGACCAACAAAAAGGAAGAAATATACTGATATCATAACTTTCACAATCACCAAAGTAACTAACTAAATAGAAATAAACCTTCACCTTGTGACACCAGAATTTGTGTTCTTCAATTGTGAAACAAAGGTCAACCAAATGCAATGGAACAGTTGGCATTAATGGCAATTCTGAAGCACATGCCCAAGTACGGAAGTCTTGAGGTACAGCTTGCAGACCCAACACTCCTAAGTCTTGTTGAACATCCATTAGAAGCTCCTCTGATTCCAGCATTAACATCTGAACATTTGTCCCTGGCTTTGTGCATTCTGAAAAAAAAAGAGAGAGAGAAAAAAAAACACGCTTACTGATACACTGAATACTAAATCTAGCAAAATGCATAGAATTCATTAATTAATGTTGCATTCAATATCTTTCAATACAAGTTCAATACAGTGAAACCTCTATGAAAGACGATCCCTGTCAAAGACATTTTTCTTTGAAAAGACACGGAAATCCATATAGTGTATGTAAATCGTACCCTTGTTAAAAGACCACTCCTCGGTCCCACCAACACCTTAATTTATCCCTTTTACGAGACCGCTTTCAAGAAAATTGTAAAAATTGAGTACACCTAATTTTCGGTGCCTAGTTGAAGTGGCCAGGCCCGAAACAGCATTTGCGCAATTTGCCCAGTGCCTGAGCTTCAATCCTCACAGGAATCGGTTCGGTCGGGGGCGGGGGACTCCAGGAATCGTGCACCGTGTAATATATCGTGGTCACTGCTCGCTCAAATTCAGTTTCATTTCTTCTAATGTGACGGTGGTCACATTTTTAATCCATTGAATTAACAGATATATCCTTACCTTCGTGGAAGGGCATCTGGTACAGTAAAATATAAATATCGAAAGTAGAGTTTATTGACTTGCGTTCGGATTTATCGAACCGGGAGAGTTAGGGTTGCGTGTGTGCCCGGACCCATCTTCAATATTGTACTTTTGCAATATTAACTATTTTGCATTTTCGAAAATACAGAAAGTTCGCCGATAAATGGGGCCAGCACCACTCTTACCATCCTTTGATACATTAAAGGGGAAAATTTAAAGAAACGAGTGTTGCTACAACAGCACGAACTTTCTTGCGATAGTGTTTGTTAATGGCTATGTAACATAATATGACAATTTCTGTCTTACACCTCAAGCACCATTCGAAAGGTCTTAAACGAATGTGAAAAATATTTGTATTAAATATATTTTTTATTAAATATAATATTTCTTTTAAATTCAAGGGCTAGTCCTACCTCTGCGAAGTGTCCTAAACCCTACCCCAATCCTAAATCCTCCCCAATTCTGGCCGCTGGTTAGTGACGCAGGAGCGCGTGGAGGCACGTACGCGAAAAGGCTGCGTGGCGGTCAAAAGACTGCAACGAGTCGTGACGGATAAGATAATGTTAATTAATGGAGGATTACTCCGAAAGCGCAAAGCGCTCAACGCCCTTCAAGGGGCTTGAAAACGCGTTACGTCTGTGTAGACGCAACATTAAAACAAATAAAAACTGAAAAAGCTTTCTGCCATTAATTCAGTGTATTCACTTTCTACCTAAATGCACAAAAGATTGACGATGCATATTTTGGACGTAAATAAAATTATAAGTTTATATTAACGTGAATGATCAACGGCCGTCAATATCGCATTTTCTGTTGTCAGTGCAGCATTACAACAATGGGTTGCAACAAGCAACAATGTCCGCTAATTCGTATGGGATACACATTTTGTAAATTAGCATTCTTAAAACTGCTATAAAAATGAAAATGGATAGAAAATTATAATAATTAAATATAATATTGTTATATGCATCAAAACTACAATTTTTTACACGCATTGCTCTTCATTCCCACATTTTATTACGCAAAACTAAATGATTTCGTTTCCACATTTAGCCCGACTAAAGGACGCAATTAAAATAGGCTTTAAATGACTTCTAAAAGATTAATTTGTAAACGTATAACAAAAGTTTGAACGTAAGAAACGAACAAATAAATGAAATATAACATACAAGTTCTAACTTACATAACATCTAACTGCCTGAAATCACCTCTATTATGTTCACGAAGCGCAGTTAACTCGGAGCGAGCGACGTATGTTTGTCGCCAAATTACACCAAAAAATGTTGTTTCCGAAAAATTCAACATGACCTTCGTTGAAGACATGTTTTTGATTAACACATTTCATTAGGAAAAAGTGTATCTTCACAATTGTTGATGTAGAAAGACGGCAAAAACTTTTTAATTTTTAATATTCTTCGAAAATCAAGAATTTCAACGAACACGAGACCCGCACCATTCTCTTGAGCGACATTTCGGCTACGATCTAAATTTAATAAAAAAAATTGTGCCGCTTTTAAGAAAAATTGTTTAAAAAAATTGCCCTTTTTGACACAAAATTTAACAAAAAAGACTGATTTTCGAAAAACTAAACATTATATTATATGCAAATCTGGTTTTGATTAACACATTTTATTAAGAAAAAAGACGATCTTCATAACTATAGTAGTAGGAAGACGAATTTCTTTTTTGAATTTTTGCAATTTTCGAAAATTTCAACGAACATAAGACCTGAATCATTCTCTTTATGCATCCTATGCTATCCGAGATCAAAATTTAATCAATATTTGTGTCATTGGGAGGGGGGGTGTTCAAACCAAATTAAAAATTGCCTCTATTTCACGGAAAATTACGCGAAAGTACTCTAATTTTAGAGTAAATGTACATGACCTTATTTCAAAATCTGTCTTTAGGGTCCGCTTTCATTAAGGGAAAAAATCCAATTTCATAACTGTAGTTGTAGGGGAAAAAATTGAATTTTCGCAATTTTCCAAAAATATGTTTTCATTGAAAATGAGACCTTCATCATTCTCATTAACGTCCTTCACACTATGCAATAACAAAATTTAATCAAAAACGATACAGCAATTTTTTAGAAATTTTTGAAAATGTCGCAGGGGCCAGCCCGAATTCAAATATCGGGTTCAAATTCAAGGGGCCGCATCATCAGCCAGATCGATTGGGGAAAAACAATTTTAGAGAAAATCGGCTGAAGCTTTAGACGCAAGCGTTGTTCACAAAATGACAGACGAATAGACGTTTTACCGTTAATAGATTTTTCAGTATCAAGGGCATGAAACAGAACATGAATTCTAGCTACACCATGTGTTAGGTGTTTTAACCTCTAAATTTAGCAACTGGATTTATCTACTTTTCCGTTACCAGGGCCATCTAATTAAAGTTATTCTGACGAAAATTCGCCGCTTTTACCCACAGCATTACATAACTTTCTACTTGTGAAGTACCTTATTACGGCGACTCTTATGGCGATAAAGTAAAAATTGATGAGAATGAGATTGGGGGAAAATGTTAAATAATTGCCTATAAAACGTTCAAAATTACGTAAAAATACTAATTTTCGAAAAATTGCACATGACCTTATTTCAAGAGTACATGATCTATCTTCAAAGAACAGATTTCTACATCCCATGCCGCTCGCTCGTCCGGTCCTGTTCGACCCCGCCCCGAGACACAAGGCAACGCCCAGCAAAAATGAAGTCCAGGTAGATTAGGAATTGCAATGAACTGAAGCGCCATCTTGTGCTGCAGAGCTGCCTGGTAGAGAGTTACAACAAAAAAAGAAGATCATAAATCCTTCTCCGTGAAAAATTCGAAAATATGCCAGTTTCATGGAGATCGGTCAAACTGTCGGAGTTTATCGATCTCAGACAAACCAACATTTAAATTCAGCACCCCCCCAAAACAATAAAAGCAGTGAGAAATAACTTTCTTAGTCCAGATACTATTTGGAGCACCAATGATTTGGTGCTCCAAATACTATTTGGAGCACTTCGCACAAAATTAAATCTTAAATTACTTTGATTTATGATTGCTAGAAAATAATTTCAACGTAATATTAACAACAATACTTTCCTAAAGGTAAAAGTTTTAAAATCTCAAATTAATTTCTAGCTTTGACACAATGGCATTGCTTCTACAAGCATATGCAAGTTAAGAAAATATAGTACATTAGAACTTATATGTTCAAGTTAACATAAGAACGGCAAGATAATCACACACAGACACATTCATAATGAATGTAGAGTTTGTATGCAACTCAAAAGACTTAAAACAACAATGACTTTGAGAGTAGCTTTGCTTCAGAAGAATATTCTGTGCCTATACTGCAAATTAAATTACCAATGTATGGCTTCTTTTAAGCTCCCAAAGCAGATAGGGGGGACAAATGTAGGACACACCCTTCACACAAATGTAAGACATAGGGAGAGGTGAATGAAGAAAAACCTTTGGTACATCAACAGTGCAAAATGAAGCCCAATTCATGCAGAAGTAGGTGAATCAGTGAATAGTGAAAGAGTGAACTTTTCAGTGAAAGTGAACTTTCAAGAAAAGTGAACTTAATTCAACATGGAAGTGCATCATAACAGTGCTAACATCGAATAAGAAAAAAAATTTTTAAAAAAATATGAAAAAAGGATCTTCTTTCAATTGTTCACTAATATGAAACAGAATAAAATTACACACACAACTCCAGTTTTCCCGGAGAATCAAAATCAACAGTGTTTAACAGAAAATGTACATTTTGAATAAGTTTGTGTGATGTCTGAGAATAAAACTCCTCTTGTGTTTTGGCCTCGTGTGGGTTTGAACCAACAGCAATCTTTACTTTGGGATTTTTATAATACTTCAGAGGATGAAATGAGTTCGACACCTCCAGACGAAGGAAGCGAGCCTGAGAGTGAAGCTCATATCTACTATGATCTCAAGGAAAGTAAGTATAAGACTGCTTAAAATACAAGACTTTTTGGAAAAAAACCTTGGAAAGTCATTATCACCCAATTTGTCAGTACAACTGTTTCAAGCCTCCAAAAATCCCTTTACTTTCTCATCTAGGTTGTATGAAGCATTGTGCTACTTGGGTAAATATTCAGACTTCATATTTTCATGATAAACTGCTTTTTAGCTTGTTATTAGTTTCTCTATTTCCAGTATAGTCCCAGTATTCCCAGTAATATCTGTCTTTGCATACATACTCTTCATCTCTCAATCTTGCATAATTTCCTTTTGTGAAAAATGAAAGCTTCATTCTATTTGTTCCCAAAGTTTGAATTTCACCATTTCTTCCTCTTGTGCTTTAGTAAATATGAGAGGTTTCCATTTTCGAGTTATGTCATACGATATATTTTCTATTATTGATCAGGTCTTACATTCTAAATTTTATATTTTCGTAAATCACTGTCGAATGTGCTTAATAAAGCAGTAAAATTAATTATTTTAATACATAAAACGCAAACTAATTAAGAAGCATATTCTTAACTTGAGATATTGCTTCACATATGGAAATGCATATAAAGTGGCTCCACTGGCCACCTGCATTATTTTCCCTGGGTTTTCAGTTTTTCCTATGTAATACTCCTATTTTATTTTACTTAAAATGTGCAGTCTGTGGTATCCAGGTATATTTATCAATTAAAAAAAAAAAAAAGTTAGGAACATTAAAAGTAAAACTATTTTCTTTCAGCTCAAAAGTCATAAATAAGGAGTCAAAATTTACAGGCAACAGACAATCTACAATATTTGAGACTTTCACTTTGTAGGAGTTCCACGTGTATATACAAATAATATTTAACAAGAGGTGCTAAAATAGCATGTAGTCTCTCCCCCGTACTTTTACGCAAAATTACGCGAAAAGTACTATAATTTTCGAAAAATTGTACATGACCTTATTTCAAAATCTATCTTTGAGGAACAGATTTCATTAAGGGAAAAAAACTTTTATCATTAATATTTTGGTTGTAGGTAGCCTCCGAAAAAAAATTTGCAATTTTCGAAAAATCAGGGTTTTCTAGCAATATGTGAACTGCACCATTCTCTTTTAAACGCCCTTCACACTTTCCAACAACACAATTTAATAAAAAAAGATGGTTTCCGTTTTTTGAACATTTTGAAAATGTGCCAAGGACTTCATGTAAAGAACCCCCCAAAATTGAAATATCGGTTTCAAATTCAAGGGGCTGATGTCAGATCGATGGGGGAATATCAATTTTGGAGAATATCGGCTGGACAGTTCAACGCGTTGTTAACGGACAGTAAGACTCAATCGGTCGGCCGGTCCGTCCGTGCGTCGGTCCGTCCGTCCGTCGGTCCGTCCGTCCGTCCGTCGGTCGGTCCGTCCGTCCGTCCGTCCGTCGGTCGGTCCGTCCGTCGGTCCGTCCGTCCGTCGGTCCGTCCGTCCGTCGGTCCGTCGGTCCGTCCGTCCGTCGGTCCGTCCGTCGGTCCGTCCGTCCGTCGGTCCGTCTGTCGGTCCGTCCGTCCGTCCGTCGGTCCGTCCGTCCGTCGGTCGGTCGGTCCGTCCGTCGGTCGGTCGGTCGGTCGGTCCGTCCGTCCGTCCGTCGGTCCGTCCGTCGGTCCGTCCGTCGGTCCGTCCGTCAATTTTCTTCTTTTCTAGTTTTTTCCAGAAATCAGACTCACTGTAAATTAATTGTTGTTTAATTATAAAAAATAACCTACTGCCCACCATTTATCCTTCCTGGTTGCTTCCTCCTCTCCTTGTTTTCACCCACCTGGAGGCAAATGTATAATTGAAAAGCATCTTACTAAAACTGTCATGCTAAAGAAGTCAAAAGTATTTTTTTGTTGTTTTCTTAAATACCATGAAAAGCAAAATTGCACATTAGGTCCACTATAATCCCATAAATCATCTGAACTGTGCGTTTCTCAAACAATTTTGAGGGTGAAAATTGAAGACAGAATCTTTTTCTATAAAACAAAAAAGAACACTCCAATAGCAAATCATTCTCTTTTTATTGCAAAATAAACAACAATTTTTTGAGAAAAATTACAAATTTTTAAAAAACTTAATGACTGATGAGGAAAGTTATTATCATTTTTATAATGTTATAACAATGTTATAAGACCTTACAACATACCTTATCAAAGTAAATGCTGTATTACAGCACTACTAATAAATAATGTTTCATTATTTCAAATTTTGTGTAAAATATATGTCCAGTAATCCAGAATTCCATCAGTAAATGCTTCACTGGCATGAATAAGCTATTCACCCTCTACATGATCCTGGAAATACATAATGAAGACAATATATCTGTTTATCACTTGAACATTTTTTTATTCTAATATTTTGATTTTTTTAACATTTTTGATTTTAATATTAAGAGAACTTAAATATTTAAATTCAAGATACCTCTCCGTATAATAAAAATAATTTTAAATGCCACCAACAAGGACACAAAATAAATTCCACATTTATTATCAAATTTTATTGAAAAGGCAGGGAGTTACCCTAGCAAATTTACTGTTCAACCTATGTATAGAGAACATAATGCATTAATACAAATTAATAATACTGGTTCACATGTCTTGTCATTGGGATATAAATGGTATTTTACCATTGTTTGGAAGTAAAATAGAGGAAATGAGTCTTCACACCTCCTAACCTGCGTTTTTTGCAGGCAGAGCACAAGCAAAAAGTTTTTAACTTATTCAGTTAAAAGAAAAAGGCCCATTAACAATACAGATCTATAAAAGCTCATAAGCTGTGATATTTTAACCAATTTATTCTAATTGTAAAGAAAAACGTTAATTTTGGCAATTTAAATAAGTTACTAGCACCTGTTATACTTTGAATCACTTATTTGCAATAAAAAGTCAAATTTTGTGCTTCTTTTTAAGATTGTTTGCAATGGCTATATCCTGGATAAGATGACAATTGTCCCCATAAAATCCAATGATAAATTTGGGATGGAACATACCAAAGGCATGACAAAGAGCAAGAATAATTAATGACTTATCAGCAAAAATCTTACTTCATAATACAAATAGGTTTGCTACCCGTCATGCATAAGTCTTTCTATGCATTCTAAAATGAAAATTATAATGGTTGTATAAAATTTTGTACACACTCTAGTTAAAGATGGTGAGCCAATTATCTTAGATAGAAGCTTGTGGGGAGTTAAAGATGGATGAAACAAGATGTTTTGGAATGCTGATGTCGGCTATTAAACTATAATTTGTGAAGACTTGGGCCACGTCACCAGAAATGTTGACTTTCTACTCTACCAGAAGATCTAACACTGCAACAGAATCTCTACTAAGAGGCAAAACACCAGTAGCAGTTACAGTTACTGCAGTAGCTGTAATTCTGAAGTTTCTGTTGGTAACAGTTGGTTATAGTAATACAAAATGTAAGTTAAACAAAATAAAATATATTTTTTCATTAAATAATACAGTTTAACAACACAGTTTGCATGTACACCTCCGAGAAGAAACGACACAAACCTAGACCTAGGGATATCCAAATACCCTGTGCGAGTACTGGAGTTATAATGAAAAAGAGTACTGACAAGTTGAAATGTTGACGTTTATTATCTCACTCAAAAATTACCTGGGGCTTTGTAGTAGGGGAGAAGTGGCAAAGTAAAGTAACTTTGGTACATTTTATTTTTAAGATAAATTATATAAATATGACAATTAATAAATAGCATCGGTAAATTTCATTGTTCTTCATATGTGGTTGTATGTCCTCCAGCAATTCTCATCCTAATCAAATTCCACATTCGCTTAGCTGGGTATGCCTCATCCTGGACAAATATTTCTGAGACCATGATAGTGGCTGTCCTGACGGTAAATATGGGAACCAAAATTTACCAGCAACACTGGAAGTACTTTACCACTGTATTATTCTGTAGTAATGCTCTATTTTGTTATCCTAAAACTTACTTATAAAAAATTTATGAATTTTTCTGATCCTATATTTTTTTCATACCTAAAATTTTCCATTCTGTTTCTTTACAATATAATTTGGCACATGAGACAACATATTGTTGGTAAATATATTATGTGAACATATTGCATTGTTCATAAGGTAATTTCTCTTCTGTTTACTATTGTTTCCGCCATATTTTGATTACTTACAGCTGAGATATACAAATGCCCCATGCGAGTAAACGCAGTCTTCCTGTTTTCATGAGCACCTGAGAGTTGATCATTTAACATCGTAAATAAATCATTCATTCAAAGTAATTTCCCACATTGTAGTAAAACTAAAGTGCCGCTATGCAGTCAATAGAGCAGGAGAAGGGGGAATCTGAAGCGCTATGAACTTATGACAATAACTACAACACTCGATGTAGTAATCATAGTCATCAGGTGACAGTATCAACAGCTCACTACAAAAAATTCACATGCAACACATGTACATTATTTTACAACACCTTGCCAGATGACATTAAATGATTAAATTCGATACAAAAGTTTAAATCCCAGTAAAATCTTTTTTGCTGCACAACTGTTTCTATACAATTAGAGACTATACCGAGTGTATCCAAAATAATAATATTTATTTTAACAAAAACATTTAGTGTATTATTTACAATTTGGATTGTATAATTCTAAAGAACCTGTAACAAGTATTGTACTTCAGCGCCAATGACCCCCATCTCGATCAGGTTTTCGTCCAGTTTCGTTGATTCTAGAGCAAATTTGAGATGGCCCCCTTGCTCTTCAAATTACCTTCAACTTAACTTCTCCTCATAGCACATCACACACTTTGAACTGTTTTGGACATAAATAAATAAAGATCAACAAATTCACAAATCCAAATTATTACCAGCAAAAACTATGTACACAAAACATTTTCAAATAGGTCGGAGAGCCCACAAGCATGAACTGACTGTCACCATGACTCAGAATGCATGTACCAAACATAGAAACAAAATAAACATTTCAAGCAGAAAATACACAACTTTTTTTTTTTTAAAGAAAAAATGCACATGAGAATTTTCAAAAAGTGGGAGACTATTTTTAATGGGAGATGCCACAGAATGTGGTCAGACAAAACACCAGTATTTTGGGCCTCTAAGAGTTAACACAAGGTATGGATGTAGAAAACGGGGTGGCTAGGTGGGGGGTGGGGGGTGTCTAAGTGTGCCCTTGTCACCGAAAAATTGAAGGCAAAACAATGGTTTTTGACCAGCGATGGCACCTAAACAATTCAGACGAATTTTTCTAAAATTGATAATTCCCGAACAATCTGAACGATGTCCTACAAGTTTGAAACTAATTTTTGATTTTTGGTGGTATTTACACGAAGCCTCAACATTTTCAAAATTTTCTCAAAAAGAACTCCAAATATTTGGATTAACTTTGTCCTCGGATAGTATGAAAACGCCCTAAAATTGACAAGGTTTTAAATTTTCATTTAAAATACTGAATTTTTAAAACGTTCAAATATTTTGAACTGAGCGTCTTCCCATAACTGATAATTAAAAGATATATTTCTTTCTTAATCAAATCTATTGTTCAAAGACTAATCTTGAAATAAGATAGTGTACAATTTTCGACGTTATGAGTAGTTTTCGCGTTATTTTGCAAGGTAATTTTTAAAACAATTATATTATCAAAAATTACTCTGAGAACTTGCTTTAAATTTTCTTCTCGGATGTATCAATGGATGATAAAGTAGTGGTGCTAGTTCAGATTTAAAAGAACGACAACGATTTGTTTTTTTCGAAAAGAGCAAAAAAATGATCACTCGCAATAGTACAATACTGAAGAAAAATGTTGTTTTAAATGAAATGTTTTAAATGAAAATGGAAAGAAAAAAAAGAAAAAGAAAAAGAAAAAAAAATCTTTGAAAATGTTATGAACAATGAGTAGTTTTCGAGTAATTATTTTCGATTGAAGTTCATGCACTTTATAAAAATAAGTTCTCAAAACAGCTCCTATTAAAAAAAAAACTATTCCTCAGAGCAAAGGAAGTTTAAAAAATCGTGCAGGTCTCCTCCTCGTTGAATTCGCTCATTATTCGAAAATTGCGGATTTGTACATTGTTAGCAGCACTATTTTCCACATGTTCCACCACTTCGAAAAATATTTTGAAATCCAATATTTTAAGGTCTGTTTTACACTGAGAGGTGAAGAAAAAGTTTCATGATATGCAATTGCAACAGAAATTTTAATTTCCTGCCCCCTATAGTGGTTTCCAAATGCTTTTTAAACAGGTTTGGTTTTTAAAATACGTGTTCTTTTTAAACAGAGAAACAAATGTGATTTTGTTTCAGAATAATTGTTCAAAACGTATTACTTAATTTTGCTTGGGAATACATCTACATACTTATCTCGAAAGATCATTTTACCTTTTGACGGTCTTCCAAACTGTAATAAAGATTCGATGTTTATCATTATAAAAACTTGTTGAAAATTAAAAGAATACTGCACTACAATACTTGAATGTCTGAGCAATATACTCTAAAAGGCAAGTTCTAAAATCATTGGAGGTAATCTATAATTACATGCATCTCTGCACTGGGTATATGTATCGGATAATGGATAAAGTGAAGTTACCACTAAAATACAAATGCGTAATTAAAGATATTTACTAGGGTTAAAATACTGATAAATAAATTTTTCATTATTATAGACTATTTCACTCTTGAACTTGCAGTTATTACCATGGAAATGAAACTGGAAATTTCAGATTTTGATCAATGGTCGGTGACAAATTAAACAAAATAATAACTTTTTCATTACCATACCATAATTGATAATTATTGCTGCTGTTGTGTTTACAAAGAGATGTTAAATAATTTTGCTGATAACTACACACATTAGATTTTAGAAACAGTACTCTATGTTATTTGCCGCGTCACATTAATACATCAATCCTTCCACTAGGATTCAGGCTTTAGTCAAATGCAAATTTTGCAACTTGATCAGTCATTTCACTGCATTTTCCTAGTATTATTTCCATATTTCAATTTTTCAGGTTTTCCCTCTCTTTTCCAAAAAATTAGTCAACTTGTGTACAGACTTCAAATTGCCCTTTTTTTTCTCCAAGAACAAACTCAAATATCAGTATTCCGTATAGAATTCATCATCATCATCATCATCATCATCATCATCATCATCATCATCAAGGCATTATTCATGGCATACTTTCCACAAGTTGGAGCTTCACGTCAACGTTGGTGTATTTTAATGCATTGATTTATTCAATGAACAGACGTTTGGATGAAATTATGTTCTTTTTCAGTTTATCCTTCATATAGCTACAAAGGTTTTCTGTCGGGGCTTACCCCTGGCCATGGATATATGCTAATATCCTTCTCCACAAGGAATTCTAGGACGGATTTTTTTTCGTGTCATGGTGCACAATAAACACACAGACCATGGCCCCCCTGAAAATTTAGAAAGTGGCCCCATAGCCTCGCATAATATTTTTTTCATAAATGTGTTAAATCTCTGATAAAAATTATACATAGAATGTATGGACAAATTTTACAATTTATAGTGATTGGCTTTCGTTTATCACTCTCGCGACGTCGGAATCGACTCGTTACAACATAGGATAAGACCCCAATTTGTTGGTACTAGTGGTCGAAATCACACCGTAATTAATTATAGTTTAAATTTTTAATGTTACTGAAGATCTTTTGTCAAAGAGACAAAACCTTTATTATTATTATTATTATTATTATTATTATTATTATTATTATTATTATTATTATTATTATTGCATTTGTAAAACTTTTGTTATATTACGTCATTCGCGTGTGTTCTTTGCCTAAATTTCCTGCTATAATTCTGAAATTTAAAAACCTGTGAAAACAAGATCACTGAGGTCCTCGCCCTCTCCTGCACGATTCAGATACACGAAGGAAATTGGTCTCGTGACCTCAAACGCTAACAGAGCAACGTCCTTCAAAAACCAAATAAAATGTCTCCAGTTCCGTTTGTTTATGTGTTATGTTAAGTGAAAAAATAACATCACAACGAACTTAAGTAAAAACTAATATCGTTCACTTGCGAAAATTATATTTTTATTATAATTGTTATTCCATTTTCACAGAAATTTATTCCATTTATCCAGCTACCACACAGATGCAACATCAAAGCATGGTAACTGATTTATTTTACTATTACAACAATATATAGTTAATATAATACCATATATAATATCAAACATGAAATTACAATACAATAGCTACATTTAAAATGTCCAATATGTCCCAGAATCCCGTATGTCCTTCCATGAACTTACTAACCAAAGACCACGTACCGATGATTGACTTTTGAAGAGCGATGATAACACACTTGTCCATACCAAGATAGTATAACGATCTACAAAGAATGGTACGTTTCCGGTTGCTGATAGGACAATTGGAAAAGTTTTAACGTCTTCAACATGCCACTGTTCTCTCCCTGCACATGCTAGCACTCGGTATTTAACGATTTTTCCTTGATATGTAGTCATATGTCGCTGGTATTGACGTCAAAATCGATAAACCAAACTTAACTGGCAGGTTTATCCCAGAGTGTAACATCTGGTCTATTGTGATGGATTGTTCTGACAGAATACTGCAATCCCAGTACAACTTATGGGACTCTCTTTCAACCACCGTTTCTGGATGATACAGGTAGTACGGTGAAATAATGTCCTGCAGGAGTCTGCATTACTTAGCGAGCTTGGCATGGATGATCCAGCCCACTAGGCCGTGTCTCGTTTTGTTGGGGCTAGAGCACTGCAACCCGATAAGATATACCGGATGGTTTTATGATCCCGCCCGCACATTCGACACTCATCACTATATATTTCCGAGTCTTTAATTATGTATTTGAGGTAGTTTTTCGTTGGAACAACCTGATTTTGAATTGCCACCATAAAGCCTTCACTCTCAGGGTACAAATATCCTATGCTGAGCCATTTGGACGACATTTCTCCGCATTTGGATTGGCAACTGCAGTAGAATATGCACCGTGAAGGACTTTCTGTTTCCAGGAATATATTTTTTGTTGAAAAGATGACTGTCGGATTGATATATTTTGTTGTTTGGGATTTAGGGGAGTATAGTTCATTTGCCTGTACGACCACCTTGCGGAGTTGAGAAGTATTCGCTTTCTCTGCAAAAATACTTTCCATCTATTCCTGGCTATTATCTGCTTAGCGTGGTGGTTTGACAACTTTACGATACCAAGCCGTCCATTCGTCGTCATTCTCTAAATAGCGCTTCTTGGAAGGTGGCAACCAACATGTGTCATTTGCACTCGCACCTGTCTTTCCATTCCTCTAGGTCTATCGAGGGCCATTTAAGAATACCCATCGAAAATGTGACAATGATTGAAAGTCATCCAGAAGTGCTGAGAGTGGGTTCATGGCCAGACAAAATCAGTACGGACTCAGACTGTCACCTTGGAAAATGCCACGCCTTATGTTTATTGTATTGGTGATCACTGTTTCATTTTTTGCCGCGACACGAATAGCGGTCTTCCATTTGCCCGTGGTGAATTTGAGGAAATTCACTATCGTTGGATTAATATGGTACAGTGACTCTGTAGAGCCCCGAATCGTGCGATACCATGTCATAAGCCTTCTTATAGTCTGTGAAGAAGTGAACAAGTCGTGTCTCTTCTTACATGCTTGAGACATGATGACGCTGTCGATAAGTTGTTCTTTACATCCGAAGAAACATTTGCTGCATTTTCCGCTTTGATATTGTCTAATTGTCTTTTGGACAGGGTTTGTTGTTTATCCGCTGTCGTCTTCAGGTACATTGTCCTCCTTTCCTGGGCTAAAAGGTCCACTGGGGATACACTGGCCAGTACTAAGGCTAAGGCTGCACTGTCCGATACCGTGCGATATCCTGAGATTATCCTTAGACCCACCCTTCTCTAGATCTGTGTATTATTATTATTATTATTATTATTATTATTATTATTATTATTATTATTATTATTATCATCATCATCATGATTACTATTCTTTTCACGAACACAAACGCAAATACGCAGTAACGTATTTTTTCTTCTAAACGCTAAGCTTGGAATAAGACTTTTAAAAGTGTCGTATTTAAATAAGAGCAGAGAAAACAAAACTCGTGTCCTCGCGGGATCAGAAAAATCCGATTTTAAGGCTCTAAAACGTAATATTTTCTAGGTTATGCATGATAAACGATCGTAGTGATTCTGCGGATTGCGGGTTGCATCTGCACAATTCGTTATATTGTTTTTATTTAAACTATTTGTAACACATATTACATATGCATTTTAATTTCCTGAGTCCCTCCATATCAGAGCTGTTAGCGAACGGGCTTGGGACCCCAATGTTCAAGGCCCCGATAATTCTTTAAAAAAATATTTATACTATTTTTTAAAAAATTAAAGTAAAGAAAGTATAAACAATATGTATGGTTAAACTATGCGCAAAAAATTGGCATAATGGAGTGGTGTGGCGCGTATCACTGAATAACATTTATAATACGGAATGTTGCTGGTTGATGCGAGAATGTCACTCAGTTATAAGTTAAGTTGTTTTTTAACAAAAACTTGTCTTTATTTAATTTGTAGTATTTTTCTAAGTAATTATAAATCTGTATTCTTACTTATACAAGTATGTTTAAATTGAAGCACTACGAAATACTTTAAAATTGTGTTAAATATAAAATACAATGTAAATTGATAGATTTTCTTTATATTTCAGCATCGAAATTGGGAGGGGGGAATCGGTGAAAGAAGCAATGGGTGTCCCCATTGTAGTAGACCATATATATGACCCAAGGTCCCCCAACGCTGTTAAAACAGCCTTGCTCCATAAAAATTTCAACTATGCCAAATTTCACATTCCTCTGTGGGTGCAATGTGGTTAAAATGGGGTACAAAGTTTTCTCTCCACGTACAGTGACAGATTAATAACAGATTACAAATTGTTTTTCAGTCAAAAATCGACACTTTCTTTCAACGTTACATATCTTTCTCTTCCTACAAAGTAGACGAAAGAAAGTAAAAAATGCGTCAGAAAAATATTCTAAGAACTTACCAAAAGAAACCACTTTTCTCACCATATTTTCCAATTCTTCTTTCAACAGAGGAAGTTTGCACTGAACTGCAAGACGAATACAATCGTCGACTGTGTCTATATGCGCTTCCAATCTTCCACAGTAAAGATATTGCAACAAACACTTAAAGGCACTGGGTTTGACCTAGAAAAATATTGCAGGAATCAAAAATGTCTAATGTTTATTATTTATAAACACAATTAGTATACTACAAAAACTTACTAGATAATTACTTATAACTATAGTTGATCTGTTTTTCCACTTATTCTCAAATTTTTCGCAGAAATAAGAGCATCTTGCAGCCAAAATGCACTTGTGAGCAAAGAATTTACTACCGTGAACAATAAATGTGACATCACTTAACTCTCCCAATTCAAGTAACCTGAAGAATCAGACATAGACATGATAACCTTATTTCAATGTCATTTTCATGTCAAATAATTAAAATACATTGACAAAAATTAAAGGAAAATTAATAATTACCGACGTAAGAATTCATGGTAGCTATCACGTCGTATAGTTTGACTAGTCACAACCTTGTATTCAAGTAGTACTTTGCGAATTTGATCTGTAAGAGCTCCATACAGACACCTCTCCCCATCAAAAGAATTTGCTTCACAGCGAGCCCCAGAAGCTAGAAGATACTTCACTATATCTATATGTCCACACAAACAAGCATAATACCTGTGACAAAAGGAATTCCTCAATAATACAGAATTACAAGCGTTTTTGCATATGTATGTACCAGTAATACTTACAATGGTGTACTATCCCATTCATCCCGAACATTTACACTCACATCTTTTACTTCCACTAAATACCTAGAAAGTGAAATGCAATAAAGAGAAAAGAATTAGATAAAACACTTTTTTTCAACAACAAAAAAAAAGGTTCCTTACATTTTCTAGCGCGTATATTATAAAACATGAAATAAGATTGCAAGACTTTTTTGTATTACTCTGGTATTATCCGCGCACGTTTTCTTGAGCCCTCATTTCGCTAGACGTGCAAAGGGTGGGGAGATTGGTTACTTCAACGACAGGACTAATATATCAAATCTTTCATTCCTTTTTAGATGGAAAATATTTTGTATTACACATAAACGAATATTTCTGATTATCAGATGATGTGAACAACCCTCGTTATCATTTATTCTTAATACAACTAATGTGAGTACAAGAATACAAATTCCAGGGATCAAGAAAACGTGCGCGTATAATATATATGATAACCGTGAGTAATTTTAAAAATATTCTTTAAAGTAGTTAAAACTGTGTAAAGTAATTTGGGAATTTTTGTGAGCATTTTCAAGCTGCTAGAAACTGTTTACCTTACATAAATTCTATATATAAATCCAAAACTTAGTAGTCATGGCCACTATTTTGACAGTACACATTCTGCATAATATAATAGAGCCATTGTTCAAATACTTGGAATACAATTTTCTCTCTAAAATTGAAGGACCTGGCGATACATAGCCCTATGCAATATCCAGTTCATATCAAGAAATACAATAGTGTGTCAATCCGAGGTCCTTTGCCTAAGAGTAAACTAAGAGAGTGTTTTACACCTGCACACGTCAACTACTGAAGTCATTAGTCCCACAAGAGTAGTGTAGGTTATATCCCAGGAGATGGCAGTGTTCCATCTCTCCAAGTAGCACTTCCAGAGGAACACTGACTCAGTCAGGCCTCGCTTAAGCACCCTTGACGTCCGTAAGTTAGCGTAGGTAGCAAGTTTTTAAAACAAATTGAAATTAATCTCACAATTTGTTGCTCATTTGTTACGTAAAAGAAATTGTCGGTCTTCATTTGATCCCCTATACAGATTCTGCAAGCTTGACACCAACTTAGCACGACAATTACAAGAAAACCAAGAAATTACAAATAAATAAAAAATATACATAGGAATTTGTCGCTTTTTTGTTGCTCATGCATTACCAAAAAGACATTTCGTTGATCTTCAACTAATACCGCAAACGCTAAATTTCGGCAAATTCATATCAGGAAAACTAACGGTTACAAGAAAACCAAGATATTACAGAGATCAAAAATAACTACATAGGAAATTGTCGCATATCAGTTGCGAAAGTTCCCAAAAACCTTGTGTGGCCCTTTAAATAATACCGGAAATGCAATTTTGCACTAACTTGGGTGTCGAGTTAGCCCGACAAATACAAGAAAATAAAGAAATTACAGAAATAATTGTCGCTTTTTTATGTTAATTTTCCAAACAATATTCGTTGCTCTAAAACTATTACCGTAAATTCAAAATTACGCTAAATGATATTATGAAGACCGAGAATTTCTGTAATTTTTGAAAAAACGAAAGAATACGTCAAAGTGCCACTTATATCACGTTATTCAAACCGTTGAAAAGTTTTAAACAAAAAATAGTAGTTTTGGAGAAATAGTTTGGTTTCTGAAAATGCGAAATTTTGAGCTAATTTTCACAGAAAACTGCCAGTTTTCGAGAAACTTTGTACATCATTTAAAACACTTGTACTCAAAAATGTAATAATGTATACCAATAGCCCGTAATGTATACACATTGTAGCGATGTTTACAGCACTATCTTGGCCGTATATAGCATCCAAGGCGCCATTTTGAATTGTCTTGCCAAGTGTCTTGTAACGTATCTCTTCTTTCTATTGCCGATGTTACACCATCCTTCCATTTCACTCTTGGCCGAACTCTTTTCTTCCGTCTTGCTGGCGTCCTTAAACGGCGGTCCATAAACCTTTTTGGGCAGTCTTTCTAAATCCATCCTTTGTAAATGGACATTCCATATCTTTTTCGGCACGAGTTAAGCATTCTTCTATATTTATTCGTTGTTTAATAGTCTCTGTTGCTAAATTTGATAAGTACAAATTTGTTAATTGTCTCCAAAGCATCATCTCCAAAAAGCGTTTTCAACACTTTTTTTTCTCCTTCAGAGTCTGGTTAAGTACAGAAATTTCAGAGCCATATATTACTGTGCTCTCTATCAAAGACTTAAACAGCTGGATTTTTGTTTTAGTTCTAATCTCCTTACTTCAAAATAGTGAAATAATTTATTGCTCACACTGCGTTACAAATTTTGAAAAAACTTGCATACTCGTAATTTTTGCCTCTATTCATTCACATCGTTTGATAAGAACATATTTGTACTTTTGTCCTATCACGTACTGTTTTTTAAGAACGGTAACGAACAAACATTAGTAAAAACATCAAAAAGTAGACGTCCTGTGTTCACATTGCTTTATTTAATTACCAATTATTCGAGTAAAACTACGACAAAACTTATAATATGTTTAGACACACAAAAAATAGAATATATAGTATAAACTACACATTGTACATAACAAATTTTTAAAAAAATTAACTTTTTCTTTCATATATGTAGTATCATCTTGCTAGAAGAAATCTCCCAACACAGCTGCAACTAAACTACCTTGAAACTGTTTTCTAGCCTTTTTACATCCTGGTGAATCTGCTCTCCTCTTTTGTCATACACAGCTTCAAGATTGGAAGAGCAAAAGAGAAATGGAAATTAACAAAATGAATTTTTAATGACATCCTGTAACCCATCTTTTTACTTGCATTTAACAAATTGTTAACCAAATATTCCACGTCTTCGACTATGATTACCTAAAAAAAAATATATTAGGGCTTTAAACGATGTTTTTGCGTATAGTTCTTTGTCAGTTTTTGATCTATATTTTGTTTTTTCATTAAAATGAGTATTTGTAAAATGACAGAATGCCCTTCTTTTAACCTCGCGTCACTTAATTTTAAAAAAATTGACTTTATAAAAATCTTTCACCATTTTTACTTTCCCATACACATACGTATATACGAAGAAATAGACGTAATAGAGAAAGTTATATAATGCTACCGAAAATAGATTTAGAGATTTCAACGGAAATACACGTTTTGGGGGGGCCCTGATACCGATTTATTTTCTTTCAAAACGTCCGTCCGTCGGTTCGTCTTTCCGCGCCCCTTACATACTTTTACATTAAAACACAACCACACGTGTAGCGAACCCAGTCGGAAGCTTAGAACTTGTCCCGGTTGGGGCGGTGACACGTTGGTGGGAAATAGCCAACCAGCCAAACTTGCCAACCTGTGAGGGAAGATCACCACCACATCCCGCGATAAAAGATGCTTATAATTAGATCCAGGATATGAATACAAATGCATAAGGTCAAATAATACGGAATAATAGAAAGAAGAGGAAGAAGAAAAGGAAATGAACAAAACGAAGAGGAACAGGAGGGAGAAAAGGAAATAGAACAGGAGGGAGAAGAGAAAGACGAAGATGAAGATGGATTCATTGATAGTGATTCCGGGCGCAACAACTTCTAGGGGTCGTAATCACGTAAGTGTAGTATGTAGTTATGCTTAGGAGGTGGCGGTGGTCTCCCCCGCTGGATGCGGCTACGACCTACCATCGGCTAGCGAAGTTTTCCCTCAACCAGGTATCTTCCACCAGCGGGGCAAGCTCTAAGCTCCCGACCGGTCTCCCGGCCTGTGTGATAGTGTAGAGTTTGTAGAAAATCCTGCCACCGTCCGGACTCGAACCTAGAACATCTCGGTCACAGGGACTGCAGTGACTTCAGTTGATACAACGCGCCATCTCTCCAGGTATGGAGATGAAATGGAAGATGATGAAAGTGAAGACCGGCTTAAATAGCTCAGTGCATCAATTGATGACATTGCAATGCATCTGACCGGAAACTCATTAAGAGAGCCCCGACGTACAATGGGAAAAAAACAAGAAAATCTGGCCAAAGTCTAAACCACGAATTTCTACAAACATGCTTGTGCCACACTCCATTTTCTGGGACAAAATTCTGATTTAAATGCTGTTAATATCGAAAAACGTGAGTTACTGACAGCATTTTGACGTTCTTGCAAAGTTACCTAAAACTCTCTTGATATGGGTGCGATCTGTAGGCGGTTAGCGAGCGCGCATTCTATCGTGCATACCTTGGTTCAATGAACGTATAATCCATTTGGGAAAGTCTCATATTTGTAGGTGTGATCCCTCTGGGTACTACTTAGGACCCAGCAGTCACTGAATAACAACTTCAAGTACGAAAGAATAATGTTATACAAAAATCACAGTGACAATGAAAATTCCCAGCGTCAAATTGTATTTTTTTTTTTTTTTCATGAAGAGAGGAGAAGACGGTAAACTAGTGAAAACAGCAGAAGAAACACAAGACGAACTTGGACAATTTTTTTATTACTCGTATCAGGTGACCAAAACCAGCAGTGCACGTTATTCATCGTTCTCACTGCCCAACATATTTGCGGCATTAATAAGTATGGACGATTCTCACTTTCTTGATGAAACTTCACTTGACTCGTCACGAAAAGGAATTCTGAAAACTAGTTTTTCACACAATAATTTAACTTTTTTTACGTCAAAATTTAAACTTCTCGAGAATGCTGGCTGTAAGAACCTAAATTACACTACTTCTGCAATTATAGATTTTCATATTAAGAAAATGCAAATAATAATAGTATTGATATTATTAGTCTATCTGTGGTTACAACTTCACAGAACTACGTACGTGTTTCGCAGATTCCTCTGATTACACAACTGACTCAGTATATCTGAGAAAGAAGGCTGCTTTTTCAGGCAGACCCTAGGAGTGTCAGTTGTTTATAAATAAACTTAATAGTCGCAATTCGTTATAAGACTTCCATTTGAGAAAGTATGTGTGTTTCTGCGATTCATAGCATGACACAAGGCTCACGGTTGCATTATGTTTGGACGTCACGATGCGTCGTGTCATTGGCGCCCCAAGTAGCGAGTCCGGCGGACAGCCGGCTGCCTACGTGCGCCGGTGGGCAAACTAGTTTTCAAAATGTTATTTATGTGTGGCCCACTTTCAATTTGGCAGATCTATACTAAATTAGTGTAGAAATGAGTACTTTGTACAATTATTTTAAGTGTCGATCTAAAGTAAAAATTTGCATTTTAAAAATTAAAATAGATTTTAAATATTTAAATACTATGTTTACAAAAATTATATTTACATCACATGAAAGTACATCATTTGAAGTTAAATTTAATTGTAATTTTATTTTTCTGTATAAAATGGTATTTGTGCAAACATTTTTAAACATTAGCGCACGCATGATTCTTCGGAAAAAGTAAATGGTAATATTTCTGAAAAGGGTGGGATTAGAAAAACAAAGAAAAAATAAGTGTGAGTAATAGGTTTTCAACCTTATAATTCATAACAAAATTTAAGTCTCTAAAAATAGTAATGTTTTGTGAGTGTGCGATTAGACGTGGAATGACTGAAATAAGAATTAATAAATTACGGAATATAACGCGCTAGAATACTACAGCCAATAAACAATGCAATTATTGTGAATAATGCCATATCAGATGGTACCATATTGAAGATGCAAAAACTTGCTTCAGTTATGCCTCAAAATATTCCTACAAGTTTAGTTCTTCAATCAAATCTCACGGTTTCAAGGACATATTTAAGATGGATATTTTGTTTATATTTGCTACACCCTTCGAATATTCATCAGTTTCATTTTAATATTCATATGACTTTAGCAGACACAGGAGCGCTGACGGTCGTAAAAAACATTGATTTTCTAGCAATTAATTATATTTTTAGTTCCTTTTGAACAACAAACGTTTGTAAAAATAAATTCGTGTTACAAATGTTTGACATGTTAATGCTTTGCACTTTTTGCATGGCTTTGCTTTTGCATCGCTTTTTGCAAGTTTTCCGTCGAACTTTTCATTTGTGTTAGTCTTACAGCTAGACGTATTGGCAGATATCAGAAGCTAATTGTTGCAGATTTTATTAAAAAAATGAAGGAATAATTTACTTTTTTCAAACTGAAAAACTGAGGTAGAAGGCTGTAGTCGCAATCTTAACTTTCTAGCCCTTACTTCTTAAGAGGAAAAAGTATTGCAATCGTGTGCCGGAAAACTGGGAATATTCGACAGAAAAACTCTTGTTGCCGGACCCTGGTAACGAAAAAGGAGATAAAGCTAATTCCTATGTATAGTAAATTAACATGTTTAGTCAGAATCCATGTTTTGTGGGTCCTTGATTCTGAAAATCGACTGTGTGTTTGTTAAGTTGGGCCAATTTCTCTTCCACTGCACATCTGCTTTGATTTGTGTTTTTGTCCTGCAACTTTATTAGGAGATACTTGCAGTTATTTTTTACGGATATATCTGAAGTACACGTTAATTGAAAAAAATATGAATGACAGCGATAGTACGGAGCAATCCTAATCTTTACGCCATGAAAAAAAAAAATTATAAAAATACAACGAAAAAATTGTTTTATTTAAATCAAGTTTGCTTATGACAAAATGAATCAAAGTGGCAAGTCTCGGAATTAATGTCTTTGCTACTCTGCATCCTTTTGTGCTATACTTCAGAAAAAGCAAAGGATTTAAAAATAAAATATTTTTTCTGGATCCCTAAAACACGACACGGACTCAATTCACCGTTGCCAGTGTAAACTCATAACACTTCTCAAGCAAGTTTGTGACAGTATTAACAGACATATTTTTCGGATGGGGTCAGAGCCTAGTATTACAAAACAATGCGAATTTAGCTTCCAAAAAGATGGGCAGTATAGCTCTGAAGAATGCCACAACACGAAGGCCGAAACGTCAACTCAATCAACTGAGACGAATCTCATCACGGACAACCAAGTAGCCAATGACTCCGGCCGCGGAAGCCTACGAATACAACTTCCAAACAGATGTCTTCAATATGAGTGCTCAATGGTATTTCTTCGCATCGCAACGTTTATGGAATGAAACCTTGCGAAGTAGAGGGGAGGTGGTCACAATAATATTATTAATAACAGCTAGCCTTCAATTCTGACAGGAACCTATTAATTTACTCAGGACGTTATTTAAGTGGGTTGATGATAATGTGAAAGACATTACCTTTACTTTTTAGCAACGCTGAATATTTAGAAAGAGGACTATTGCAACAATGATATATTAAAAAATCAGTAGAAGGCACAGAGGAAATACATTGTTAAAACGTCACTTAACCATATTCTCTGTGAATTGAAGTATAAGAAGTATCAATTTAATTAATTGTATTCACATACTCATATTCGTATAAATATTCCGTCCGTTTAATATTAAATTGTATCAGTTTGACCTTTTTTTAAATTTGAATTTAATTGGCTATGAAGGTCATATGTACATATCTGGCACGTAATAAGATGTAAAGGGATACTTGTTTATTGCTTTGTGAACGTATATAGTAATCGTCTACTGCTGATTGGCACGTGGGAGTTACGGCAGCAACACAGCAAGTAGATATTTTATCGTATTTAATTTCTCAAATTCATCTAAGTGTCCCACTTTGTAATTTACCTCACTTACATAGACCTTTTTGAGATTACAATGGTATTTTTCAAATTGTTAAACTGTCGATTTTGGGGGAAAATTTAAAAAATAAAAATAAAATAGGTCAAAAAAATATTTTTTTTTAAAATTTAATGGAATCAATACATCCATCAAATGAGAGAGCATCTTTTGTTATTTAAAGCCGCAAAATATTAAATTTATGTTACAATTACAACACGAGTTATGATTAACTTTAATGCGTAATGATTAACTTTAGCAATACGAGCATTTTATCGACAATTTTGAAAATTAATATACTCTCGAAAAGCAATATTTGGAAAAAATGAAAAACATGTGTTTCATATTTTTGCTTATACTCTTCACAGAAAAAAATGTTTAAAATCTGGGACTTCACGTTCAAATAGTCCTTAAATTTGCGCGAATTGACGTGGATTGACCGATTTATTCTTATCAAAAGTTTGATGTTGCTTGCACACATTTAGTGTTTTCTCACTTAACGTCTTTTGTACTCTATTTCAATATCCCATTTAATTATATTAAATGTTTGATTATATTAATTTATATATTAATTATAATATTAATAATTATGTTAAATGTCGCTACCGACCTTCAGAGAGCAAATATGGCAACAGATTCCACATTCAGGCGACTATTTGTTTTACTAAATGTACTTTAATGTGCTAAATGTACTTAAATGTGCTAAATGTACTTAAATGTGCTAAATGTACTTAAATGTGCTTTACTAAATGTAGTGAGCGAGAAAATCTGCTGGCGAATTGCAAGCAAAGCCTCAAAACGAAACTGTTGTGTTACGGGCGACGGCGAGGGCAGGACCTGGGCAGGTCGGACAAGGCGCTCATGTTTCAGACTTGAATGACACACAAGCTATTGATACATCGAAAATATCTATTTCTATATATGATGAAGGTAACGTATCGGACAGGAAACTCAACTAGGCAAGAGCTTATGCATTTGGGGTCACCAAGCCACGTTCTTGCTCCTAGCCAGTGCTGATCTCTCAGACTCTGGTAAAGACGTAGGCATACTTCGATTTATTTACAGAGTCCGTTGGCGTTTGATCAGCTGTTACGGTGTCATCGAAGCGGGAGCTTCCACGTCACTACTCCCGATTGGAAGTCACCCAAACAGCTGATTTACGTCAACAGATTATGTTTAAATTCAAGTATAGTGATGCATCGTTGTGAATATTTATCAACTGTTTACTTGATAATACATAATAAATTAATTAAAATTTTATTGTATAGTGGGTTGCATTTTCTATTCTAATTTTGGAAATTTGACTTCAGATTCGGATTCAGCGACCTCCAAAACCCCAATGTTTATAAGCTATTGGCACCTTATTTGGCTGCAGGTCAGTTTTTTTTCCCAGTGTGCGACGGTGGCAGGACTTCCGACAGTAGCTACATAGCTAGGTCCAGTTGTCACTGTCTGGCGGAGAAGTCCAGCAGCCGACTGCTCCGATCGGTAGTTTTCCGTGGTTTCTTTGATCAACACCAGGCGAATGCCCGAGAAGTATCCTAACAAAAGGGCCACGTACCACGCGGGATCTTTCCTTCCTCTTCATTACTCTATCCTAACCCCTTACTGAAACTTACTTACACTACACTGTCCTACACTACCACACATGTCGGGAGCTTAAAGCTTATTTTGGCTGAGACGGTGCACCGCTGATGGGAGTTACATGGTTGAGGAAAACGTCGCAAGTCGACGCGGATGGGGAGGTCCGCGCCAAACCTTGCCATCCAGCAGGGGATCACAGCCACCTTCCGCAATGAAAACATGTACTACACTTATGAGACTAATGACCTTAACAGTTGACGCACCTGGAAACGCTTATCAATCAAGAAGCAAGAAGCACCAAATAAATATTCGATTGAAGAAAAATACATAAACCTCGAAGCATAGGCATATCTACACTATGGTAGACATGGCACGTGCCATGGGCGCACTCACAAGGGGCACTATTTAGATTATATCCACCAAGACAAATAACAAGCCTAATTTGAAATATCCTAACAGGGGCGCAAATTCTATGCTTGCCATGGTTGGCTGAATACGTAGATACTCCTCTGTCCCTAGGAATCAAGAAACAGCAAAATTCAGTTTCTACTATTCAAAAAACTACAGTTATCAAACCTCAATTAAGAAATTGTTTTAATTTACTTTCAAAGCTGTTTCCAACGAATGTTAACATGTCCAAGATATGAAAAGATGTACAGAGTTTAAATAAATTACTAAAAGGATTGCACCTCTAAATGAAAATGCCTACTTTTCAATTGATGGTTAATACACTCATTAGAATCGTGTTTTGTTTCAAAGGAAATTCTAAAATTTCCAATATGGTCTAGCAAGAATGTGTTTGAACTTTTTTTTAAATTTTTTTTTTACTGGCTCTATCACAAATTAAAAGTACCCACGTCTCAGCTATTCAGAGAATATATAACACACCGCAATGGTGGCTTCCTTGCTCCTCATCCTCAACAGATTATAAATTAAAATTATAATTAGTTTTAAGGACACAGTTTTGTTTAGATTGCCTCCAACTTCATAAATTATTATGAAATGAACTAATGATTGCTTTTAGTGCAGCAGATTTAATTTTTTATATCTGACATTAAGAAAACATTTCTAAAAAATAATTGTTTTTAACTCGTACAGTTTCCTATCAACACTTATGCTCTTGCTTCAGCCATGCAATACTGACATAATACCTAACACAATCAACATTTCAAGATTTTTTCCGCAGCTTTTTAATAGGCAATATTTCTTATCCCGTAAATTTTAAACTGCACATTTTGTACATATTTTAAGATTTTTAGAGCATATTACCTGGCATATTTCAGACATTTTTACTGCATATACATCTGAGCTCTAACTGTAATAATGACCAATGAAAATCTTGAAAATTTCCACTGACAATTTTATCCCTCTTTTTTTTCCCCCACTTCAAATAAAAATTTAGTGTTAGTTTATGTTTTTTTTTTAAATATATGGCAGAATTATTCTCATTCCTCAAGTAACCCAATAACGGCATTGCTTAAGAACTATCCTTAATTTCTTATATTTAGTTTTCATTACAAAAGTATCATTTTTATAATGCAATGAAATAGAAGTTAATTATAAAATTATGGAAATGGGTCTTCCACATAATTCACGAAAAAGTGTCAAAATGCTCGACATAATTCTTACTCATAAAAATAGTCTTAAATTTTAAGAGCATTGTATACTTACACAACACGGGATGCATCACCTCGTCTACAGCACTGAAATAGCTCTTTCATATCAGCACATCTGTAAAAAAAAATAATTCCATAACAAATCACATCCGAAGACATTTCATTTTAAATGACATTTCTGCAACGTAAAACATCTTACTCACGTATGTAGCTCCGAGTTCCCTACTGACATATCCATAATATCAAAAAATCTATATTAAATTAAAAACTATATTCTCAACCAAAGTAGCTAGGTACGTAAGTAGGCAATATCAGAAAAACAGCACTCTTTGAGATATAAAAGTTCAAGTCAAAAAACAATCAACATGAACACAAAATATCATGACAATAACGTATTTCAACATAACATCGCAAAACATCAACCAACCAATAACCTCAATGATTCGTACCACCATCAAAATTCTACAACACACTTCGCAACTGTTTCTCGTTCTGCATGAACTGATTTACCCTACAAATGAACGTTGACATTTAAATTTCCCGTCACAGTTGGTCTCTGGAACTAAAATATTCAAAAACTTACTAAAAATTTACTTCTGTTAAAAACTGACGCTTAATATTGTTCGGTTAAATGACATTCTCCACTAAATTAAGAATTAAGGATAGTTTATTCGGATTTTCGATTATCGACAAGAGTAATTTCATTCTCCTCGGTTACCATTCCGACAAATGTAGTCTAAATCATGGCGGTAAGCTGTATTATTGACGGTCTTTCGTAGTGGATCATTCAATTCATGCATCGTATGGAATTCAGAGCGAGTGTTAGCAATTAGGAAAGATTATTTTTCCTGAAGTTACTTTTGACCTTTTGTTTCAAGTTAATTCGTATTCGAATATGAGTATCATGGGAGAGTCGCAGCAAGCTATGTTTGGTGGTAAGTTATTTGAAAGTTTGTTTCGCTCCTTCAAGTTTGGGAAGGATTAAATAACGTTACGCAATGTGTGGAAGAATACATTAACAGGTGTCCTTTCGCCTCGGAATGTTCGTAAGTACGTAAAGGTGCAGCAATTCAATTTCCTGCCCCTTTTCGGGAAAAATAATAATTTAATTAGTTTTGCGCGTCTGTTGGCATTACATTTTTTTATACCTATTAAATTTTCGGAATTTCTTGCCTCTTTCCATTCGTTTTACACGTTAAAAGTAGAAATTGCTGCCACATTTAATTTTTTATTGCTGTTCTATTTGCATATGTACGCTATACGTTGATCACTCCAAGAAAACTTCTTTCGTGTTTGCTTTTCTTTGTGGCCTTTTCGTGAAAATATTTCGAGATACAGGAATGCAAATACTGTTTGTGGTTTCTAAACGTAATTTCTTTCTCTCTTAATGCCTCAAATATAGTGCTTCTCAGATGGTTTGAATGTTACGAAAAAAACTCGTAGAAAAGAGAAAATCGGCAATATTTTTGACCTCGTATGTTCCGAAATAATTGGTTTATTGGAATTTTAGTCGGGAAATTTTTTAGTAGCACAATATCCTTCATTATTTCGAAACTGGGCACTTCAAAAGTTGATTCATGAATGAATAAATAAAAACAAATGCACCAAGGAAGAATATAATGTAATGAATCTAAGAGATCAAATTTTTGCAGATCACAATAATGGAATAGAATAATACTCAAGTTATAAATTCTAAATAAATCGCCATAAGTTTGTCATTCAATGTAGGATAGATAGAGCTCAGAGGCATACCTTCATTCTCTGGGACCCCAATGCAAAAGGTCCAAAGGTTCCTTTCTGCCAATACCAAATTTTTTGAGGTTTGGTGGGTGTCCTCATTTGGGGCCCTAGATTTCAGAGACCCTGGAGCTGATTATTGGTTGTACCAGCCTAGCTATGCCCCTAATCGAGCTACTTCTAGTGAATTTTGGGAGGTTAATAATGTATAAAATGGTCAATTTTTTGAAGTGGTGGAAAGGAATAAATTAGAAATTTTTAGTTTTAAAAGTTAATGGTTTCATAGTGATACTTCACTTTTTTGTAATAGTTTATCAACATAATTGTTTAGAGGAAAGTTTCATTGTGTTTTAAGTTAAATTATTCACCAACTTAAGTTTTTTAAACTTCAGGATCTTTGAGAGAGTTGTGAAGAACTTCACCATGCAATGATTGCATCAGTGTGTGACCTCTTCTCCCCCCCCCCCCCCAATGAAATTTTTAAAATTTAGGACCAGTTTTTGAGAACACCAAATATTTTCCATTTCTGAATTCAATTGAATAGATTATATAATTATTAATTTTATTTAAGTGTGTTCTCAGCCTAATTGTTTTCTTAGCAAAGTATTATCTTTGGGGGGGGGGGCTGACTTACATTCTAAACCACCTTGCGTTTAAATTTAAAATCACTTGCATTTTCACCATTTTACTGTGTAGTTTGTTAGAATGAGAAACTCAAAATGATTTCTATTATTTATTTACAACAATGGAACTTTTAATAAAAAATTTAAATTGTTTGCAATAACCATGAAGTAGTAAAACAGGACATGTATAATGAATGCATAAAATAAGACTGTAAACAGCAAAAATTAAGAAAAATTTCGAAAAAAGGGAATAAAATATAGCAAAGAGAGAAGATAATAAATAAAAAATAATTATATTCAGCATCATTTGCTAGGTGGTTTCATTTATGAATTGCATTAATTGTTTGGGAGAAACAATGTTCTAGTAGAGTTACTAGTATGTTTGTTTTTTTTATTTACAACTGAGAGCAACCACTCTTGATTTCTTAGAATTTTTTTAAATATTAAATGTAAGGTTCAACAATGGTAGATCTTAGACTTAATTAATGTTCTATAATTTTAGAACTTTAGTGTTGGTTTTCTGTTTTCCTGATTTGGAATTGATTATAATGAATTCAAAAATTATTAAAATGAGCATTAATGCATAATGTGAGATTGTTGTTACAAAATCCAACTCATTCAGGAGTACAGGGAAAACTAGAAGGGTGAATAATATTACAAAATTAATGAATATTTAAGAGTAGGTAAGTTAATAAATGTGGTGTCACTACTGAGAATGACCTTTTGTATTATTGAAAGTGTGAATAAACGGTGTTAAATTGTATTTATTAAATTTGTTTTGCAGTTGAGATATAGAGCTGAGATCAGATCAATGTGCTTTTGAAAATTCTAAGTATTTATTTACCATGTGCAGCTCTTAACAATAACCAATTTTAATTTGTTGTACAGAAACCACAACAATGCCAGAAAAGTTATTTAAAGTCATAATGATTGGTGATCCTACAGTGGGGAAGACTTCATTTGTCCAAAGATACATGCTGAAGACATACAAGAAAGATTATAAAGGAACAGTTGGTGTAGACTTTGCTTTAAAGATACTGAAATGGTCTGACACTCAGACAGTAAAGCTACAGCTTTGGGACATAGCTGGTAAGTGGATTTGATTGAAAGATATTGCTATGTCAGTATGTATATTTATATTTTGATACATTAGACAATTCTGATTTTTATATAATTTTGAGGTAAAGAAATGAATGGTATAGGATTGAATGATTTAGGAGGTAGAAGAAATTGTCATTGTGTTCGTTTTGTTTCTAATATAATTTGATCCTTAGGTCAAGAACGATTTACTTGGATGACCAGAGTTTATTATAAGGATTCCCATGGTTGTGTTATCATGTTTGATTTAACAAATAAAAATTCATTTATAAATACACTAAAGTGGAAAAGAGATGTGGATTCAAAATGCAGCCTTCCTGATGGCAGCCCCATCCCTTGTATGCTGTTAGCAAATAAAGTAATGAAGTCTATATTTACTTATTAATGATTTCTTTGGCGTATCTTACTGCAACACTGCATTAAAAAAAAAGGAAAGAGCAATTACATTATTAAAATGTGCAATCTCGTGTAAAGTGATAATCATTGGTAGCAAGTCCAAATGCTATTTATGAATATATTCAAGTAATTGTATTTGAGTTTTCATTTCTTCACCAAAAAAATAATATCGCTAAACACATCTTTCAGTGTGATCTTCCTCATAGACAAGTGGACCAAATGGAGATTGAAGCATTTTACAAAGAACACAATTTCATTGGATGGACAGAAACTTCTGCAAAAGAAGATTTGATGGTTGAGGATTCAATGAGGTACATTAAATTTCATTACTCATCTAATTTCTCTTAGTCTCATATGCTTTGATATACTTTCAATGTTCGCAGATTTTTGGTGGATGTGATGATGCGACAAGAAACTGGAAATGCGAATTTGGATTCGGACAGTTTGAGATTAACTGGTCCTGGCCCTCAACCTGCCCGTGGTGGTTGTTCATGTTAACAGGATAATCTGTTGGACAAGCTTTTTTTTCTTCTTCCTTCAGTGAATTCCATATGAATGTATTAAAAAGGGTATTCCCAAAAGAGTTGCTTGGCATGAAATGCAATGTTTATTTATGTAGTTAGTCATGCTTCAGATTGATCTTCTGTGCCAATGTAAAAGTATTTAAAAATATAATGTCAAAGCTTTCAGGCTTAATTTCTAGAACAATGGTTGCTTCAGTAGGACTTCATAAAAATAATTTGGGTAAATCTATTTTATCTTGTATGAAGAAATTTTGAGATGGGACAATACTAATTTTTATTTATGCAACTATTGTATTGTCAAACACATAAATTTGAATGTTATAGGTAATGTGTGTTCTGTTGAGCACAGAAAGAATAATAGTAATTTATATTGCATTTCTGCTTTGAAACATGTGTATTAATCATATAAAAGATTAACATCATTTCAGCTGCTACTACAGCTCCCTTTTGAGCCTTTATATTTGCAGCTGTGGTACATAAGCCACCAGACACATTCCATTATATTCTTACACCCTTGTGGCCTTACTCCTTATATGAACTGCCAAACTTAGTACTTTCCATGAGCTTTTATATTTTGTATAACTTTTTGTATTATAATGAATACTCAGACAACAATATTTATCCATTTGAACTAGTCAATTTATTTCATTATAAAAGAAATTAAAACTTAAGTGGAAAACCATGACTTCTATGACAAGTTCTAAAGGCATCAGACCTAATGGCTCTGAAGCTATTTCTGTGATAAGTTTTTTTCCCACATTTTATGTAAGTGTTTTGCTTTTATCAATTTATTGTATTGAAAATATCGTAAGAAATATATTGTGTTCAAAGTTTGTTAAATCTTGCATATTGTAGTAAATCTGTTTTCTTCCCTTTCTCATTTTTAAATTAACTTACTGCAACAGTTTTTAAAAGCAGCATATTGGTATATATAATATATCTTTTTTGAAACTACCAAAATAATGAAACCCAAATAATCTGAAAGAATTGGGGCACTGCCTTTCGTGTATTATCGTATGTAATGTGCCTACTTTCCTTGAGTAAATACAGTGGAATCTGATTAGTTGGTTTTAAGAGGCTGAAAGATTTTGAATGACTTGAGCTGGAAAACATTATTGAAAAATGTTAAATTTGTTTTCATGTTTCCTTCAAAACACCATAATTTGGAGTAGAAATTAGTTTTCACATAACACATATACAAGATTAATTTAATTAGAAACTATAACTAAATAAAACTAATTATAAATAATACATGGCATTTCAAATAATGCAAATAAGCAACACAAGTTCACAACTGTTACACATTCTATCACAGAACACCTGTTCTGTGATGTGTAGCAGTTATGCAGAGGTACAGTAGAAACTTTCTTTAGCTGGTTTCCTTATCAAACTGCCAGAAAAAATGAGTCTATACTCCTAAAGTGCCCTGCCTTTGATATACATTGAAGACCATACTGTTCTCTGGGAAAAAAAACAACATGAATTGTGGATCATGTTACTGGCTTGAAATGTGTTAGTAAATTAGTAATTTAATGGGATTACGACCTGGACAGTTGTATGTTTTATGCAGCAAAATGTAATGGGAACATGCTTATGAGATTCCACTGTGTTATGTTGCTTCTAGAGTTTATACAAATCTAGAGAGAAAAAAATTGATTTCTAATATGGATATTAAAGATTCTCAATTTAATAATCAGTATTTTAAATGTTGGGTAAATAAAAGTGCAGTTGCATTATATTCATAGATTGGTATATGTGAATAGTCTATGAATTAAACTTTGTAGTTGTGATTTTGGTAAGGGTTAACATTTTTCCAGTGCAATAAGATTTCATACTTTATCAAATTTCCAAAAGTTATTATTTATTACATATGCTTCATAGTTGCACTTTTATACTTATAATAATGTGTAATTGACTAGAAGCCTTTTCTCAAAAAATCTGGCTTGCAAGGACATGGTTCAATAGGAGAAAGTAATTTGTGTTCTTATATATTAATGCATTTACCGTGGACAATCATTTTGTACTGTATTTCTGAATAAAACAATTACATTTCTGGAATCTGTTTGCATTGCTTTTCTCAGACCTATATTTTTTCAGTATGCTAGGTTAGGCTAGGCTAGGCTAGGCTAGGCTTGAAATTTAAGTATTGTGATTACACGCACAGTAGTCAATGTGGAGAACGAAATTTTACAATTGGTATTGTCAAATGCTTCTGAGTGTTTTCAGAAACAGTACCTACTTTCTTGCTAATTAACAAAAACACATCATTAAAAAAAACATTTATTTCCATAGATATTGATATTTTGAAGAGTAAGCAAGTCTTATATCAGGTATAATGAAACATGATCCCAATCATATACTAGAGAAGATACAGCAGTATATATAAGGGTAATGTATAATATGTTGTCCTTCAGTCATCACTCAGAATATACGACGAATAATATAACTCAAAATTACGCACAAACTAATACTTAGAAAAAGTTAAAATGAAATAGAAGATCTGAAAGTGGAAAATAGATAGCATTAAAAATAAATCTCCAACTTCAAGGGAGATATAGTCTAGTCTATCATCTCTATACTATTTTTCTCACTAGTAATGGATAGATTATAAAAAGAGAAATACAATGATGTATCGTACATTAGTATTTTGATATTAATTTGAGCAATAAAATTATTACTTTCTGACTTGGGAATTTAAATTAAACGGACAATATTTTCAGTAACAACCCTTGCAACTGTGGCCTTCGCTGCATAGCGCCCAGCCTCTTATGGGGAGAGGGGCGGCATTGTATTCCTCTTTTTATGATTATTCGCAGCTGGTGAGGAAAATACATAGTTCCATTTAAAATCGCAGTTATTTCTCGAGAAAAAAAAAAGATTATTAACAATATCTCTTCAGTATATTTCTAGTCCCGTTTAGAAGAAGAAAAGAGGGTGGCCCACAGTTGGTGGGACACTCAGTATATAACTCTCTTAAAATCAATTATATTGATATATTTAGATAAGATAATGCCTTATTGCTGCAACCATGGAGATATGGATTTTGCTAGTCTTCAGGTGATTGTGTATCACATCTTATTAATTGTTAATGATTCCGGGCGCGTTAATTACTAGGGTCATTAATCTCATAAGTGTAGTGCGTGTTTTGCTCGGTGGCGGTGGGCTTTCAAAGCTGTTTGGCGAGATCCAGTGCCGACCTACCGTCGGTTAGCGGGGTTTTCTCCAACCAGGTATCTTCCACTAGTGGGGCACCGCCCCAGCCGTGACAAACTCTAAGCTTCCGGCATATATGGTATAGTGCGGTTTTTTCAACTGTGCACCTGAGCCCCGTCTTCCGATTGGCATTATCACTTCATTTCGTCTTTTTCTTTGCCGATAGATGTCGTATGCTAGCGACTGTATGACTACTTGATACGGTCGCGACATCTAGCGGCACGACCGAAAAAGTCGCGAAATGAAGTGACATAATGCCAATGTGAAGACGGGACTCAGGTGCACAGTTAAAAATTACACTAGTAAATGTTAATGTAAGAGTGTGAAAGGGGACGAAGATAGGACAAGGAAGAGATCGCGCGCGGTCGTGGGTCCGTGTGTTAAGGTACTACTCCAGTATTCGCGTGGTTTTGATGGGAGAGACCACGGAAAACTACGGATCACAGCAGCCGGCCGCTAGAACGCTCCAGACGACTGAATTCGACCTATACTGCGATTATCCCAACTCTGCCCCTGGCAGGTATCAGATGCTGACATCCGATCAAGGGCGAACGTCATCGCAGAGACGTCACTGTGGTGATGTTCAAGTTCCCGATTGGATGAAAACGTCAACAGCTGATTCCTGCCAGGGGCAGAGATGGAAAAATCGCACTATAGCTGACAAGCTAGTGTTGAAAACATATTGCCACCGTTGGGACTCGAACCTAGGACCTCCCGGTCAGAGGGACTGCAGTGACATCAGTTGATGCTCTGAGCCATTCTCTCCTGGTACACCTCATTGAATTAAATAGACTATTCCACTCGTGAAATTGAAACCAATAGTATTTAACTATATAGATAATATGCCCCAATCAAGGCGGTGTATCGCAACAAATATACCACTTTATCTATGGAGCGTCTAAGGTAAAGAATGAAGTGCGGTCTCTTATGGCAAAAGCGATGCTAAATGTGGCGCTTCTCTACTGTACTGAATTAACAAAAAGTTGCGCACTCGATGGTGTCGACGAATCCCGCAGAGATGTCCAGAACACGTGACTTTTAGGAGTTCGGAAGACAGCACCATCGCCTCTGGTCGCAAGTGGCATATGCCGGTAAGCCGCGAACTAATGGATAAAATAAAGTATACGTGTGGATTTTCTTTTAGTACAGCGAGACCATACTTCGTTGGAAGTTTTCCTCTGCCTATAATGGTTTAAAACCGTTTTTGTTTTGGGTGGGAAGACTTTCTTGCAGTGAGATGTTCTTTTTTTCTTTAAACTAAAATTGTAATTTCACGATAACCAAGTTGAATTGATTAATTGGATTGTTGGTGAAGTAGATACCTTTTTTTATTTTGATAAATAAATAGAGATATTGTCAGGTATCAATATTTTAATTCCACATCCTCAGAGCTTGCAGCTTCTGGGCCGAAAACAAAGTTCTTTGTGCAGAACTTTGTTTTCGGCCCAGAAGCTGCAAGCTCTGAGGATGATCGCTACGCGATCGAAATGATCATTAGTGGAATTAAAATATTGATACCTGACAATATCTCTATTTATTTATCAAAAAGTTGAATTGAATTGATACCTTATTTTACGTGGCGAGACTCGGGCCATCAGACACGCTCTTCCATCTCACCACGCAAATTTCGCTATACTTCTTTCACCCACTAGCGGAGAAGGGAGGTATTTCTTGGGCGACGAAACAAGCGATTTTGAATTTAGCTCAGAAGCGGCATTTAGGCTTGAGATCTTTTACATGCAAGTAAATCTACTAACATGGGGGAGCCGACTTTACATCCCCTCCGAAGGCGTACGAAGGATTTTTTCGCCTTTGAATATGCACGGCTTCGATTGGGATGCCAACTTGGCCAA
This sequence comes from Gryllus bimaculatus, assembly GCA_017312745.1. Lineage (NCBI taxonomy): Eukaryota > Metazoa > Arthropoda > Insecta > Orthoptera > Gryllidae > Gryllus > Gryllus bimaculatus. Next base: position 517,103 of record BOPP01000126.1, on the reverse strand, counting down.
CAGTCCGATGCGCTAACCGTTACACCATCGCGCCGCCAGGTTATGTGTGGTACTGGACTGGGGCATAAGGGGACGTCAGAGGCAGAATAACCTTTCCCAGGCAAATATCAAAACCAACACAACGAAAAACAGGGAAACAACCGGAATGCGTACTTGTTTAGCACAATGTGTTAGGTAACAGAAGCACGTAGAACCACAGCTGGGGCTGATCTAACAGCCGAACGTATCCCTTCCTACAAAAATTAATAAATTCTAAAGGTTTTACCAAGCTTTGATGTAAATTAATGTATTCGAAGTATAATTTTATTAATATAATTGTTATAAAATTATAATAATGAGGATTTAAAACAGTTTTGAAATCTTAAAACGGGGGCATGTTTCTTTTTCGGAAAAGCCCGTAAGGCACTATCCTTCATTATTAACCTCGGTCGTGCTATAGTAATTTCTTCTAACACTCCTCCCTACTGGCCAATAATAAGCTGCGACTCATCTATTTCACGAAGCGGATCACTCTGTCGATGTGCAATAAACCGCGTATGTACTATAACATAGAATCTTTTTTAATTTTAAGAAGCTTTCAGTTATTTTCAATATTTGGCGCATTTTGAAACTCTGTTGTATGTAATTTCATTTGTGGAATACTCCAATTAAATACCTCATGCTTTAAAATTCTCAGATAAATCCCATCTTTGCTTCACGAGACGGGGATTTATCGACAATTTCCAAGGCACTCATGATATCACCTACTACGCACCTACACACCTACACTACGTTTTGTTAATGATAGATAAGTAAATCTATTAACATATGTCTCAGAATAAACGTTACAAACTGCTTGTAGAAGAGGGCGAACATTACCCCTTTTTTGGCCATTGATGCAGTGGGAGGCTGAAATGCAGTTTACGATACGATTCGTCCACGCGCGCGGACGCATAGGTTTCGTTCACGCGCAAGTATCCATGTAGGAAACGTTTTTGGGGCAAACGGGAGTCAAGAAATGAAGGTTTTCCGGAAAAACATGAAAATATGGCTGAAGTGCAGTTTGTGATACGAATCGTTCACGCGCGCAGATCCCGAAAATAAACGGACCGAACGCTCTTAAGAGGAATCGGGAAGGTTTGTTTGAGTAGAGTATTATAAGTGCAAGTGCGTAGAGGCATCTTTGTGTGAGCGTGTGATGGAGAATTTAAATGGAATTGGAGTGCTATTAAGAGTACTCTGCCGTGCCATGCACCTTCCGAACGGGTTTTTCTATTTGTGCGAATACTATATGTGCAAATTTTCTTGATATTCCGCAGCGGGGGATGCGGGGAGAGGAAGGTTCTGGGTACGTCACGGCTTACAAGGGCGACCCAATTGTGAGCATAAACTTCGCGAGCCAAAGCGTGCCACGAGAAAAACTACGATGTTTCGAAGGTACGAGGTGGTGGTTGTTGACAGCATTGTAAACAGGTACGTGCCGTTCCAAATCGAACCTAACCATTTCAACGAGTCGTGCTATTTAGGGCTGGGAAGGACTTTGGAACTTGTGTATCAAGAAAACTTGCGCGAATATGTGGAGGGGAAAACTTGTGGGGCAAAACTTGGGGAGGAGAAAACTTGTGAGGCAAAAAATGAAGGCTTCGAGTCTGCAAGTGTTTCCAACCAACATTTTTCGACGAAGGGATTAGAACTCAGATGCTTAGGTTAAGAAGAGGTTGTACACGTGATAAAACCAAAATTATGGTTTTTAGTTCTTCGTGTTATTTTTAATCTTTTATATTCATTTAACATACTGCAATATTAATTTTCGATATTTTTTTTCTAAAGGCTTAAAATATGTAAATGTCTATCGGCGCAAAGCGCCACATCCACGTCCCCTGCTACTCTACACTCTTTTGAAAAAGAGTACGATTGTAGAAACAAAAATAAAAATTTGGAGAATCATGACGAAGATGCTGAAGATACAGAATATGCACCAGGATTGACTTAGAGTTATGTTGTCACAAAACTTGTATTTCCCGAAAAGTATTATTTTTTATCTTCGTGTACCGTTTTGTCAGAAAGTATTGCAAATAGTAACTCTATGAAATTTCCACCAGTTATGTATCATTTTTGCCGTGATATGATGTTCTTAGAAGAATTCAATTATTCAAAACTCAGATATTGAGTACACTTACAAAAAAGTGTTTAAAATATAATATGTGGGGGAAAATATTAAACAACGAAAACGATGTCGAATCGTTATAAAAACACTGCGTGTAAAGAACATTTCTATAAAACAGTGTGTAAAATATCAAAGAGTTTCATACAATACTTTTAAAGATAAAGATACATAAACACAACCTAATTATTATACATATATATATATATATAATATTTATTATGTTGTGCATACATTATATATATATATATATATATATATATATATATATATATATACACATACATACATATATAATGTGGCGTTTGAGACAAGCTCGGAAACCCCACAATACCCACATAGCGTCGGCGAATCCAGAGACGATTACCGGAGCACAGACGAGCTGAATGAATTACTAACGAAATCGCGCTATCTGTTAGTTGCTATCCACGGCGCGACGGCGGTGAACTTCCGGCTCACGGATAAGCTCGGAAGGGTTCAGTGACGTCACGCTACTTATAAATAGCGGAGCAGCTGACGGATCGTCCCTTGTCTGTATGAGATGCCGAGTGCGGTGAACGAAGGCCGGAAGGGCGGACAACATCTTGTCATGGGACAGCGCTAGTAAGATCCTTTCTGAAGCAGACGCTGAGGTGAGAGGTCCAGTGCGGTCAGCCAGAGCGGTTTTAGAGAGGGCAGTTTTCTGTACATGATGTCGAAGAGTTCGGACGTATGTAGAGAGCTAGATGTGAGGATTGTGCGACGCAATTTTGTAGAAAGTAGGGTGCCAAGTGTTCAGGCGAAAGAAAAGTGTTATAGCGGAAGATTCAGCCTTCGGAACTGTGATTAATTACGCGAAGTGTAATATTGCATAAAGACTGTGGAAAGTAGTAGAGTAGCTAATACGAGGCGGAATAGGGGCCACGAAAGCGAGAACTGTGATGTGTTGTGAGGCGTCTGTAGAACTGTGCAGTTACGATTAAGAAGGGTAGTAAAGAACGCCAGAAAACCGATACGCCTTTGGCAAACACGCGCGAGGACTGTGAAATACGCGTCGGCGTGCCGTATAAGAAGAGGGACGAAGAAAGAAGCGGGCGTGGTGAAGAGGTCAGAGACGAAAGGTTGGACGTGGATCTGGTGGCAGGTGAGAAAGAAGGCGTTTCGAGTGACATCGCGGACGGCTGGTCTGCAAGGAAGCGAGGCTACGGTGCAGCCGGAAGAGGCGGCGACGCAGAACGGTTTGCAAGCTGCACAGTGAGCGCCCGCCAAGATAACAGAAATTTAGTAAAACGATTGGGAGCTGAAAGAGACTTGAACGATAGTGCGGCAGCAGCAGGCTGTGATTGTAAATTTGCATATTCACGTAAAATCTAGATAACGGCAAAGCAATTGAAAGAACCTTATAGGGCGGTAATACAGTTCATTCTAATGTTACGAGAAACACTTTATATTTGTTCCTCTTGTTCAACATTTTCGTTTTATATTCAGATGCAAATAATTTGTATGGCCAAGTGAACCACCTTCCATGGGATATTTTAAAAGGAACAAAACATTTACAGTTGATCTCATCAGCAATGATTATAAATTCTTTCTAGTCATAATCGATGTACATTTAGACATTTCAATCGAGTCACACGATTCTTTTAGAGATGTTTCATTATTTCCCTACCATTTTATCCAAATATAATTTATCAAAAATATCAAGTGGATGTAATTAATATATGCATTGAAAATAAATCAAAAGATATGAAGTTCGATTATACATTACAAGAAAAACTAAGTATGGAAATGAGAGCGTTAAGATACAAGATATTATTGTCAAAACCATTAAGTTTTATCACACAACCAAAGTTACTGGTCACAACAATACAGCAAGCAGACAATGATTTGGAAAATTATTTCTTTAAACTCATGAATAATGCTGTATATGGCAAACGAAAGAAAAATATTCGAAAAGATGTGACGTAAAACTTATTGAGGTATCATAAATATCTGAAATGTTAGGAATATAATACGCGAACTCTAATTGATGAAGATAATTGAATTATCTAAAAACTAAAATATTGTCGAAACTACCAGGAACGCATACTGATTGGTTTATTGTTGTTGAAACAATTTTTTTACAATATGAAACAAAATATTGAACATTTTCATAGTTGTGAATATCTCCTGGAAGCTACGCCACACAAAAATAAGGTAACAGATAAATTTAACGATGAATATTTAAACTTACTCATTAGAGAATTTGTAGGATTAAGATAGAAATGTGTTATATATGTGTATAGATATATGAAGGTGTACATAACTTTCAATGAAGTTTTCCGAAAATTAAAAATATTTCTGTGCAAAAGAGCTTCAAATTTCACATTTACAGTAGCGCTTAAACGCCATTTTCTTAAAACGGCTCTAAATTGTTCAATGCAAATTGCTGTTTACGACGATATTTCACTCTTCTTTTATATTCTTAAAGTTATATTTCAGTCCTACCATTAGACAATCGCATTTTTTTAAATGTCACTAAAGTGTAGGCGGCGATAGATGGAAGCTGGCGAATGTGACAAGTCCTAATAGCTAGCCCAGACCAAAGAAAATAGAAAAGTAAAATGTGCTTGTGCAATTCTGTAACACCACTAGTTACTTTCGAGTGTCTTCGTAGATAAGTTTTGAAAGTATCTCTCCCAACATACTCATGGCAAAAAAATGGTATACACATACATACATATGTATGTGAAAATAACTGTTCACTTTCATGCATAACGCAGCATTTAACACTATGGAGAAACAAATCAATTACTATACTTTAAATCAACTGGTCTATTAAATCAATTGGTTAATACAAATAAATCTAAACAAGGATGTGAAGGAATAAAAGATATCAAGTATTCGCTATAGCAACATGGGCACAGGCTGCCACTCATCTAAACGCATTCGTTCACCGCACTGATTTTGTGTAGGAGCTCTTCTTCCGCTGATCTTTGCGTGGCTCTCTTTCCCGTTTGCCACTGATCTTTGTAAGAGCTGCCCCTTCGAGTGGCTGTCTTTCCATCACGACAGAGTTGCTACCGATTCTGATAGTGGAGAACACAACTAACTGTGCACCGCAGAACAAGATTTGCCGTGCCCATGGCGTCATTATTATTGCGCTTTCCCAGAAAAGCCTCAAACAGAGATCATCATTGCATTTGCACTGCGGGATAGATCGCTCTCGTAAGTAAGACGAAAACAGGCGTTTATTGATTTATTGATATTAGAGAATAAATAACTTGAGCCAATAAAATGTAATATTCAGTTGTAGTGAATAAAAAATACTTAAATTTATATATAAATGTGCTCCAATTAATGGAGTGCAGAGCTCTTGTGAACCTGAAGAGCCGCCACTTTCTGATTTGATTATTTAGTAAAAAACTGTATGTGACGTAGGGAGATGACGCGCGCACATTTGGTCAGCGTTATGCGCAGAGTGACGCAGAGTTGAAGTGGCTGTCAAAGACTATACCTTTTCAACTCATAATTGACATCAAACAATTCAAATTGGGAATGAAAACAATAATATTGTGAAAACACTCATTCATGTTGAGACTTGTCGCTTTAAAATGGAAACTAAGCAATTTCAAATTAATTTCAAATCAATTTCAATCTTCTAAGAGTCTAAAGATTTGTGGGAATAATATTCAAATAAAATCCCGCCCCCGTGAGTTTTGTAAGCCTATTTTTATTGCGCTAGGGAATCTGCCATGCTATGCCTCTTGCAATACGAATCAGTGGTTTCTGTGAAAAAATGACACAAGCGGGAACATATTTTCAACAAATCCAGATTTTTTTAACTATAACACTCGACGTAGGTTATATTTGTTCATCAGGTGTAGTATCACCCACTCACTACAAAACATCACATTCAATTCATACACATTATTTGTACTACAGCATTATAAACGACCTTTCTCATTACAAGAAGTCTAATACTTAAAAATCAATGTAATGTTCGTTTGTATTTTATGCGCAGCCATACCGTTCACCCGATTGTGATAAAATTGTTTCAACGTATTGCTTCCACTTGCACGAAGAACATAGGTATAGAACAATGGGAATGTTCGTATGTCTGTCAAACATAAGACGCAAAATGGCGGCGCTGTTAATTTTATGCGTTTATGATAACTAAAGCGCCCTTGGAAAGAAGCTCTACGCACCTCGCTGCACCCTCAAGTATTAAGCGCGTCTTCTCTGCGTATTCTGCCTATGCAATTTGCAATTGTGAAATATCGGCCGGGATTATTACTTGAAAGCTATTTCTGGGAAGTTAATAAAATTTCTCCGACACAGTCATAACGAGTGCATGTCCAAACTTCAGAGAGAACATTTTAACAATAGAATACTTAGCAACCATGTCCAAACCAGGCCAGAACAAACACATACTCGCGAGAAAGACTCATCTATTAATTTTTCGCAAAGCATAGCGTAATACGTGTTTAACAATCACGTGACCAGTTGCGCATGAAGTAATACATTGTAATTGCATAGTAATACATTGCAATAGCTTAGCATTGTCAGCACAACTAGTCGTTCAAAAAATGTCATTTTATGGCACATTTAATAACGTATTTGCCGTTTTCGGCTCGTATAATTGCGTCATCACACATTCAGCCAATTGCACAGAGATGATCGTGAGGTCGTAGCGGTAAACGGAACAGCCGACAACAGTTTTTCCGCAAAGATGTCAAATACCCCTCATGTCACAATAACGTTTTCAAAAATAGGTCAGATTCTCTTAAAAGTTTATATAGTTGTTATACAAAAACCATAACGTCCGCAACTCATATATAACGTTAAAACGTTATTCGTACAAATCTGAAAACTCGCTCCTCACGTCGCTCATTTTCAAAAACATGCTCATGCAATGAAGCTAAACATTATAAACTACTTGTATAATACACTATTACAACACACTACGCCGTCACATGACATTAAACGATTAAAATACAAGGGTTATTTCAGAAATCATGGGAACCATTTTATATATTCCAAATAACGGCATATGCGGTTATTGCACTATATGCATTTGAAAACATGGTGTGCACAGTAAGGGATGCAACCACTAGAGGACGTCTCAGTGGCGTGGTGTCGAATAGACAACACATGCAAACGTTAGTATCCTAGACACTGTGTTCCGAGATGGATGACACTAAAGTAGAACAGCGAGAATACGTAAAAATTGAATTTCTGCTGGGCAGAAATGCAATTTTTATGCAAGTGGATGATATAGAACCCTGTTTAGAAAATCAAAGGCGTCGAACTGTGGCGGAATTAGCTGCTTATATTAGTATGTCTGCATCGATATTAGGCCTTTTTCTGGAATGACTTGACGATGCGCAAAATTTGTCAAAGTGGATACCACATGCTTTAATTGAAATGCCAAACTGAATTCGATACGAGACATGCCGTATCAATCTGGAGCGATTCCAACATGAAGGAACTGATGTGTTGATTCGCATTATTACAATTGATGAAACGATGGGGGGAGGGAGGACATTATAATAGCGCATCGACGAAAGGTGGCACGCATACACGCAGCTGGTTGTATTCTGCGCATTTCTCATCGTTAGAAAAGTTAATTGTTAGCATTGGGGGATTATTTTGAAGTTTGTTGGCTCGTAAGAGTACGAGTATTACGCGTACTGTTTTGTTTTATGCATATATGATACGAATCAACCTGTGATCTCTATTTACCCATCTTTCAATGTTCCTTACCCACAGCGCTTTTTACCCGGATCCCAATTTAGTACCAGCATTGCGAAGAACCTTCCAGAGACCTTCAATGGTGTATCCTGATTTTTGTTTCTTGCGGCTTTTTGACTAATAAAAAATTGATGCCATGACTTTTGAGATGACCCTCGTAGATACACAAGTGTACCTACTACAAAAATGAGATTCCAGCGCTCAACAAACTGCACAGATTGTCATTCTCCCCATTGAACGTCACCCAGTTTTTTAAACTTGTTTGAAGTTAAATAAATACATTTCATACTATGTCCTAATGCAGCTTTTAACCGCGCATGATCGGGAACCGCCGATATTCTACGAATTGAGCAACGCCTCGGGGCGCTTTTGCCGTGCAGGCACAAAGCGTCGTAAGTCATCGTAAGCGGTGCGGCAGTGAACTCTCAATCCCATGCGCTAATTTTGATGTGTAAGTTGCGTGCTTCTTGTTCCGTGGCTATTTCTCAGCTGCTTTTTTTACTATTACCTCTAAACCAGTGGCGAGGCATGCAGTATTTTAAGAGCAAGTAGCAATTTCGTGCTGTGAACCGAGCAAATAATTATTTAATAATGATGTTACGAAAATAATTGTCAGTAAATAGTATAACCTTCAAATCAAGTAAAACACACATGTGACATACTGAGAATGAAAAATGTTGACACATTTTAAAAGAGACACAACACCTATTCTTATTTTACTTGTATAGCATTGTGTAATTGTTTAAATCACAATACCCACAACTTGCCAAAACAGATTTTTGATTTTTCTACAGGAAAACAGTTAAAAACTGTGTGACGTGCTATGGGGAGAAGTTAATTTGAAGTTACATCTATGTCCAGAAACAATACAAGGGGCCATCGCAGCATTTGCTCGAGGATCTGGACGAAAACCTAATCGAGATGGGGGCATTGACCCTGAAGCTGAAGTACAATATTTGTTACAGGTTCTTTACAATTATAAATCCAAATGATACATAATACATTAAATGACATTGCTAAAATTAATATTACTTTCCTTTTGGATGCTCGGCATAGTATCTAATTGTATAGAAACAGTTGAGCAGCAGAAAAGATTTTACTTGGGACTTCAACTTTTGTATCGAATTTAATCGTTTAATGTCATCTGGCAAGGTGTTGTAAAATAATGTACACGTATCGTATGTGAATTTTTTGTAGTGAGCTGTTGATACTGTTACTTGATGAATAGTGTTGCTACGTAGAGTGTTGTAGACGTTTGCTGAAAATATATTCCCGTCCTTAAATACCTCATTTTTGACAAAAAACACTGATTCATATATGAAGAGACTTGCAAGAATCACCTGGGTGGGATTTGCTTATTATTCGTTCAATTCGTTTTTGTAATCTAAAAGTCTTGGAGATATCAGATGTATTTCCCTAGAGTATTATGCCGTATCTCAGGCGGGAATGAACATTCGCGAAAAATACACAAGCAGTGTGGAGGCTGACTGAATTTGAAAGAATTCTGAAAGCGTAGCATAAATAACTTAATTTAACGTTCAATGTATTTAAATGGACGATCCATTTAAGGTTTGACTGAACTGAAAGACTTCAACATTTTGTTACCTTAACATCTCAATGGCACACCGTTCATTTTCAGTGACGTGCAGAGCTGTTTATTTGAAATGGAGAACTGCATTGAAACAGTTTTCTTTTCATTTACTATTAATTTGTTATTACGTAACCAATTTGAAATTACTGATATTGTACTATTTACGGTTTCTTTATTGCAAAGAATATTCGTATTATCCGCAAAGAGAACTGTGAAACAAATCATAAAGATAATAAATGATTTTTAAAATAACTTTATTTAAATCATCTCTTTTTAAATTTTCTTGTGAATCCACAGTACTAAAAATGTTCCCACCAACTGAAATCTGACCCTGAACATACCTCCAAAAAGTGTCTAATCCCTTCAGAGTCTGTGTGGCAGAAGGTGGTTTAGAATCATGGGCCTCTCCTACTTCTTCCCCTGTCAAGTCCTCTTGTTCTGGAATCATGGAACCTAAAATTTCTTTGTCGGCAATCTGAAACGGTGACTTCTGCATCGACATTATTAAAAATGTAGTCGACTTTGCATGATACCAAATTTGTAAATCCTTGCCACTCATCATGGGGTAGAAATGCCCAATTCCTTCCCTTCATGCTGCACGACACGTTGACTGAATCCGGCTTTTCGGAAACAGATTACGATTGTTTCGTATTTCACAGCTCTCCATGATTTTTGCAACAATACAACAGCGTCATGTTAATTTGAATCAATTATCTATTTGCATGATTCAAAACGTGTCAGTACTCTTGGAATTATAATTTTCCTGAAGAAACCCTTCAGGTTTTTGACACCCTAATCCATAGGCTGGAGTTTAAAAAGTCATATTTGGTGAGAAGTGTATAAGTCAAACTGCATTTCTGATCTCAGGGTATTGTATTTCTCTAGCAATACAGGCAGGATATTGAATTTATAGATTTCACAGTCTTCCATATGCACACTTGCCATTCGTCATTTATAATCTTCTGTGCAATTCCATTGCGGTGTTTGAAATTTTCCAGCCAACCTCTACTAACTTGAAAAGCCTTAATTACTTATTCTCAAGCATATGTTTCTACCCTTTCCTTAATGAACCCTGAATTGGAATGTTCACGTCCCTAGCATACGCCGGGATTTCGAGACGTGATAACAGACTTCGTCAGTTTCTTCGAGTTAAAAGGATGATTTTCATTTAGTGGAAGAAGATATTGTTTCGAGTTCGCGGTATCAAATTTCGAGTTAACGAGACAGTCTTACATGTAAAATACGAGAATGAACATTGTTTCGACATATAAAAAATTCGCGTTATTTATGTTGAATCTTGAGGTTTGACTGATTTATTATTTTTGTATTTTTACGGTGCAATCTGAGCTGAAATACAAAGAACGATACTGTGTGATTTGAATCGAAGTGCATAGATCTCTCACAATGTTAGTGCAAGTGAATCTGGAATGTAAACGCGAAAAGCTGCTTCATTGAATATTTTATTTAAATACCCCGAAAAACTTCACAAATTTTGTTATGGAAAAATAAGGAAATGGCCCGAATAGCCTGGAAAAGTCGGGGAAATTCGTTCAAGAAAAGTGGTCATTCCGTTATTCTTGAAAGTGTGCAATGTACTTAATATTGATCTATTTACTTCTTTACTTGATATTTCTTTGTTATGCGACTTACTTGATATGCTATTTAGTTGTATAAAAATAATCAATTTGCCCTGAAACATACTTCGGATGTCCTGAATTCCCTTGTCCTTGGTATTCTAATGGCAACCATATTTATCGGTCTTTTGGAAAAGTAAAATACTTAAGAATCTTTCCTTTATTATTGCTGAAGTTAATTTCAGAACAGTACGTACCTTTCAACACAAGCATTGTAACTTCTGCATAAGCCGGAAAAGTATAATTATTTTCTTGGAACATATTAAACGTGTCCCGATACATGTCAAATAAGTGGTTAAAATTATGTTCTATGTAATTTTACGTGTTATATAATGACTTGCCATTGAAATCCTAGGAACATAAAACCACATGGCACGAAACAATAATTATTTTTTAACCTTTTAACCAGCTCTAAATAAACACAATTCCATCATCAATTATTTCATACTACATATACTCCAGTAACAGCTACCGGTAGTTTTACGTTTTCTCCACCAGAGCCGCTAGTTGTATGCGCGCGCATTCCCTAAATAGCCACAAACCCGGCCCAGCTACGCTACTATATTATACGTACACTGTTGTTGAGATTTGTACTTAGTTTCGAGAGGAATTGATTCTATGCAGTATTGCAGAAATATGCCACTTCAATCTCATGAACAAAGAATATATCAGTTTAAAAAACGGCTTGATTGTGTCGCCACCTAATTAATTTTAAAAATGTATATTTTTATGTCTGATGGCCTTTTAAACCAATAGCTACACATTGACATTGAATAACTTCAAATAAACATAAACAAAATAATAACCAAATGTAGCTAGCTAATAAAGTAAAATATAACGTTAATGATTAACGAATTGAATAAAAACTACAAAAAACAAATTAAATTGTTAATAATATATTGTATAAAATTTATAATAAAATCATAATCATTTGTCAGAATTAAAACTTCGTATTTTTTCGTGTTGTCATTGATGCAACCCGTCAAAGAATGCCTAATTTCATTGCACGTGCACTGACAGTTCTGGAATCCGTTTAGTTCGTGACTTCTCTTCAATCGTCGGATAGCCCAGTTGTAGAGAGATGACATTGCCTGTACTACGGTGGGTATCAGCGCAATGAATGGAAAACTCTATTAAACCTACCCTAAGTTAAGCGTATGCTCCGGCGTATTTTCATTTTCTCCTCCTTACACATTTATCATTTATACTTGCATTATGTTGCCAACATTTATAGATACCCTACTAAAAAATGTACTTATATGAATAATTATGAAGCATCGATCAGGTGACTTTTCCTTAATTCTTGATAACTGGTATTATAAAATAAACTATACAATATATATATATACATATATGTATATATATATATATATATATATATATATATATATATATTTGAGATGCACCATAAACAGATTCTCAAAATGATAAATTTTATCTCATTTAATTATTGACGCTGCGAAATATTCGTTAGATACGTCGGGAGAGCATCAACAGAAACTTCAACGATCATCGCCTTTTCTATTGAAAATTTTCATCAGACGAGGGTGTTCTGGAAAAGGAACGATACATAACTAGCAAAGATTGTTACTTTGAAGAAAGAATCAATGAGTATTGAAGAGATTGTCATGGTTACCTCTGTTCAGACGAAATTGAACGTTAAGTTTGTCGTTTTTACTGCACGTTAGACTGCAGAAATGGTGCTAGGAATTGCCTGACAGCGCCTCGAATCGAACTTTGAATGTGCCCAACATATTTTACGCAGCCTGCGTGCACGGCAAACTGCTCGCGGCGCCTCTGATGACAATGCGAGTTCACTGCGTCTAAATTGGAAAGAGCTGTATTCTGAGAAGTCTGACAATTGCATATATTTCACACGCAGCTGCCCAGGAGCTGATGCGATCTCTTTGTGACGCTCCGAACAGGAAGCAGTTGACAATCTACTTTAGAGAAATTTGTACGAAAGAAATGAGTCTTTGGTCAACTGGGAACAAATTCCCGTGGCTTTTTTTGAGTAAAATTACTGGGCGGGAAGTTTGAAATGTATGAACTTTCCTTCTGAAATGCCTTCGATGAGCAGCGAAACAGCATTGTTCGAAACGTGGCGCCAAATTTGAATCAATTGCCAACAATGATCTGTTTTCGCTCTTGACATTACTCTTGATAAAAGAAGATCCACATAACTGGATAAACGCAAATCTTGGTTACATCTCATTCTGACATTTATTTCAAAGACCAAATTAGAGGAAATTTAGAGGGGGCTTCATTGTGAAATATAAGTTCAAGGCTACTTATATATTTCTTTCTTCTTTACTCTGAGGAATGAAAATCTGAATAGAAACTTGTTCTGGTCATGCAAACAGAACTTTAAAAAAAAGTTTTTTGATATAAAATATTTTTATTTTGTAATAAGTGTCATACTCCAAGAGTAATAATCATGCTCAAGTTGTCATACTGCTCTGACAAGAACAAAAACACATGACAAATAACACAGTGAAAAACAATTAATAAATTCAGAAAAATTGTATTTATATCTAAATCACAATATCTTGAAATTTGTGTGAAAAACAACATTAAATGTTGGATTACAATATTCACTGACATAAATGAATGTAAATATAAAAATGAGTTCACTAAAATGCCAACCACAAAACAATACAGTGAAACTTAAATTTTACGTTTATTAATAAACCAACATTCGAAATTCTGGACAAACTATAACAGATAACCAAGGCACACATATGGTTTATAAAACACATACATTCAATGTGCCACATCAGTCAAGTCTCATCACATTTCTTTCTTAAAAATGGATACTTTTAAAGAAAAACATATCTTTCTCACATTCTTCAGATCTTGTAGGTGCCATATGTATGTCACAAGTGGTTATATTTAGGCAATAAAAATTTCTCCTGAACTTGGCAAGGATGATACTTCATTGTAGAATCTAACTGGTATTATATCAAAAGAAGTTGATACATGTAGTATTTTTGAAAATATTGCAGCAATAAAATTACTTGCCTATAAAGCCACGAAATTTGTCATTCTACAGCACATTCTCAAAGAAAACAAACAGTTACATTTTGGAACTCAACAAAGTTGTCAAAATTTGACTAGCTTTTAGAACTACCAGTAACATGAGTTCATGTAGGTGCAACAATGCAGTGAAATTGAATGATCAGCCTTCATTTATATATACATCATATATAATTAGCTTCACTAGTTGTATGCACACTTGAACTTGTAAAATTGTATCACCCTGATTTTTCACATTATTTTCAGTAAAGAAATACATTGTGCTGTGTACTGACCAAACAGTTCATACATACTCTTTCATATGGTTTGCCATCTGGCAATAACACACACATATCAGAGCCGGATTAAAACTTGTGAAAGCCAAATCCAAAACGTATGTAGAGCTCTCCTTTATGTAAGAAGTGAGGAGTAATGTACACTATATAATTTCAACATTAAGATGTGTAGAAAAATTTAAGGATGCTCTCTAGATGCCCAGCTCACTGTTAAGATTGTAAATGGCTTTCGTCATTCAGTTAATTCGACTCTGCATACACATAAAAAAAATTAACTGTAAAGACATTTGAACTGGAACTGCAACAAACACACTATTTTCATAAGGATGAAACTTCAAACAAAAAATTACAAATAATGCAATAAGATATAGGGTGGCAATGTACATATATGTTTTCCCAAAAACTGTCATGATGAGAAGTTGATGTTCCAGTAAAACCCATGATCACATATACGAATGTTGCCTACAATGGGTCCACTTCTGGAGGCTCACGCACACATCTGCATCATCAGTAGTTCTGAACATCAATGAAGGGCATAGACTGAGAGGATGATCCTATGTCCAAAACTCAATGAATCATATTGTAAAAATATTCATTATGAAACGTAAAATCAAGGTTTCACTGTAACCATCACAAAAACATATGGTGAATTTGTAGTTTGAATAATCTCATTCAGCAGAACCGCAAATTTACTTTGTACCACAAGACAACTGCAAACATTCTTCAAAAATGAAGACTGACTACAATCACATTGAAGCATGAAATGCTTTTCAATCAATGATTTACTTGAGCAACAGAAGCCTTATGTTGTGCACCATTTTGTTACTATTTTCATATCCCATACTCTTCTTGAACCCCCTAAGTACACCAGTGCAGCTCATGGAATTCCCAATTTACAGTACAGGCCAGTTATTACCCCTTAGGATGAAGCTTTGAAAATGTGAAAGGTTTTGAAAACATAAGATTGTCAACACAGAACTGCACATCCACACAATATACCACTAATTTGCTACGCTAGATACCAACAATTATATAAAAGTTTTTAACTCCGATTATTGCGGCTCTGAAGTGTTCAAGACACCATACATTCTGTTAGCACTTGCAATAAAAAGATTCAGGTAAATTGAACAGCACAATTACATTCACAACACTGTAAAGGAAACTCTCTATTGTCAGATCATACAATACACAGTTCCAAGGAAAGAAGCTTGAAGAAGCTAACAGCTTCTTAGAGCACCCACACTTTCCTCAGAGCACAAAGTTTTGGTACAACATTATAATGGTAAAAAATATATTTCCATTCAATTGCATCACATTTCAATCAATGTTCATAACTTTCTGAAAGAAAGTAAGGGAAGGAGAGAGGGAAAGCACAGAATGCAACTTACAAATAACTAAATTCTCACTATAATCTTGACAATTAAGCAATTATAGATCTAGAGTACACACATTCTTCATTGAACACAAATAAAACAATTTTACTATGAACATGATACAAGATTTAATCATAAAAATGTATCAAAGCATACATCTCAAGACAATAAAAAATATTATGAAATCAGACATGCTTACAACATACAGTACCAATCACCCAATACTCTTGCACTCTTAGAAGTCAAACTTCTCACTGGCACTTTCTGCTCAACTGGCACATGTTTGGTCCTGGAGTCATTTTTAAGTAAAACCCCCAACTCATTTTTCATAAATTTTAAGCTTTTTTTGTCTTTTTGTTTTTACCAATACTCTTTCAATTAACACAGGTGAGAAATACCTGCAGAAATGACTAGGTCACAATATTAATCCAATATTTAATAACTGATAAGAAACTTCCAATTCCTCATCAATATTTCACTACACAAGTATGTAGTAATAATTTATGACATTCAGAATAAGAATTATCATTAATAGAAATCTTATTCCCTTCAATATTAACAATTATAAAGTTCAGCAGGTAAATCTACACCAGCACTTACATGAAAAAAGTATTTTAACATCCAGAAAAATTAATATTTGCCACGTTGAAATGGGAGCAACAGCCAAAATTCTATTTGTTCTTCAGAACAGCAGAATTAAGACTTGGAATAAAATCTTTTCTCAAGCCACAAATGGCTCTTCTGATGTTATCACCTCACAATTATTCAGCATTGCTAATTTCGAACAAAAATAAACAAAAAAAGTCTAACTTCACTATGTATTTGAATTTTTTCTAGAACTATTAAATCGGTGGAACTAGTTTGTACAAATATGACTGGCATTCATATGAATACCATGAATGATCTGTATCACAGTCAATGAGCCACCTGCTAGGCAAATGTTTATCGAGGCAGGGAAGAGGAGACATACCCATAGGCGGCAGGAGAACCAGTTTCAGTACTGGCAGCAGCTCCCACATCCTGGACACGGGCTACTGCATACACTGGATATGCTAATCTTGTAGTAAGAGAATCGTTGTGCTCCTCTAAGGAGTTCTGGGCATAATGAAGTACCAATAATTTTAAGGATTCATAGATGTTATAAGGTTCCGCAAATCCATATCCTCTCTCTGTTTTATAGATAATACAGTGGTTGGTGGTCCCTTTGCACCTAATCAACACAAAAAAAGATTATCTTACATTCTATTCTAAAAGCTTACTATCAAGAAATGAACAAGAGAAAAACATAATTTTCTCATATCACACATAACAATACATAGCTAATAATGACCCACTAAAATATTCTAGATATCACAAAGAAAATGTAAACAGATAAAATGAGAATGTTCCATGAATTATATGTAACTTTCATCTAACTATAATGCTACAGTATTTTTAATGATAATTCATTTACAAGCCTCAGAAAAACATCCTAATTTCCCAAATGGCCAAACATTTATTTAGAAAAGAATAAAAAGAAACATTTAGTTTACCGATCAAGACAATATTATTCTTTATTAATATGTGTGAAAATTTGTTGCCTGCCTGTTTTTTCAATACTTTGTTTCAGTTTTATGAAAGATATAAAAGCGATAAGCTATAAATCCAAGATATTTAATTCAAATTGTGAAACAAATTTTCACACCATTAAAACTGAAACAAATAACCAAAAACACCTTTAAAGCCTATTTGTAATTTGAGATTTCATTTTATGGTCCTTAAGTCACTATGGCAAATTGCGATTCTTGATAAGACATGAAGCTATGAAAACATCTCAATAAATAGAAATAAGACTTACGTTATTGACAAAGCATACTGGCCAGTTCGACTGGGTCGCACAAGAAATGTTCCATCTGGACAGTTGGCTAAAAGAGTCTCTGCCTTAGTTCGTGAGCAATCTAGGAGCAACCAACTAGACTCATCTTGGTGAGGCAAATTTTCTAGATCACTATCAGCTTCCAAATCTTGAAGACCCCAAGAGGAGGCATTTTCATCTGCTAGGAACTGATTTATTAAATGTGCTTTGATGCCTCTTGATTTCAGCCACCTGTAAGAGCACCAAATTAATACCAATAATAACTGAAAATACAACAAAGTCTTGTCTGGATTACTTTACACAACTTACGCCATGTGCCTCTCTTTTTGTTTGAACAACTGGATAATGTCAGGTTTTAAGGAGTTCATTTCTCTTTCTAAACTACGATTGAAAGCCACTTGCTGTTTTAAGTTATCATCTAATTGTTGCTTGCTTTCTTTCAAAGACTCTAGACGCAATTTCAAAACTTCTGAATTTTCATCAAGGCTTTTAATTTCATGGGGTTGGGCTTCTTTTTGATACCGTTCTTGTAATTTCATTTGATCTTCAAACATAGAAATGGCCTCCTGAAAAGCATCCAATGCCTGCAACTTTAACTGTATTTCTTGGGAAGAACGAAAAAAATCTTCTTGAAGATCAGTAAACATTTTAGATTTTCCATTATAATCTTTGTGAATTTCTCTTAATTTCTGTGCCACTTTATCAACATCTGTAGTACTTGCTATTTCATCTTCCTGAAAACAGTAAATTAATAAAGGTTATCTTTCTTAAAGTAACAAGCTAAAAGAAATGATACTAACAATAAAACAAGGGAAACACAAAAAAAAAAAAAAAAATACTAGATTACAAAAAGTTTTAATTCATACAAAACTTTCTGAATCTCTACTGTTAAAATTCTTTGTTTGATAATAGAAATAAGAGTACAGTTGTGAAAGCAGTAGAAACATTAATAATAAATTTCTTAGCTACACAGCATTAATTTCATCTCAGAGCTAACAACTCGCAAAAACATTTCATTCCAACATAATCACCGGACTGTTGTTACATATGAAGTACTGTATTGACCTGAATATAAGACATCTCTAAATATTAAATCCCTTAATTTTGAAGAAGTTTCCTGAGAACCTTTTTCATTTTTAACCAATTCTCAGTCTTCCATAAATTTCCATAAATAACCATAAATTCACAAGTGGTCTTAGAGAATAGAAAACTATCTTGTGGACAAGAGTGTGTTTGTCTGAGCTTTCACTATGTTCTTCTTTACCATTACCATTGTTTTTGTCCTCCTCTTAATATCATTGTTAGTTTGTTTCTGGACTTCCTTCCATACTATGTTGTCTTCTGACATTAGATTTCCCTGAACTATTTGTGGACTGAAATTGCTTTCTGTCGTTTATCTGACCTCCTAAGAACATTATTTCACCAAATTTTCTTTCTGTCATGTTCATGGCCTCTGCTTCAACAACGTGAAAT
This sequence comes from Gryllus bimaculatus, assembly GCA_017312745.1. Lineage (NCBI taxonomy): Eukaryota > Metazoa > Arthropoda > Insecta > Orthoptera > Gryllidae > Gryllus > Gryllus bimaculatus. The sequence goes on along the minus strand of BOPP01000126.1, from coordinate 498,011 downwards.
AAACTTGAAACTCGCATTGTTCAATGTCTGAGTGGTGAAATTTTTAACTGCAAACTCGTAGACCTCCGCAATTCAACAATATCTCTGTTACAATTTTTGTGTTATGATTGTGCTACAGAGTCATTTTTTGAGGTTCTCTTAACTGGAAAGATGGGTCTGAATTGCCTGGCACATCCATGGCGGATGCCAAGAACAAGTCCACAAATAGAAGGTATTATTTAGGAAGGTATGTAACATATAGTACAAGAATGGACCCTACAGAAAGTTTCAACAGCTAATGAAAACTGTTTTTATATGTCTTACTACTTTTTGAAACACAATTGCAATCATTGAAATATGCAAAAATTACAAAATTTTGCACTGAATTCTATAACACAACAGTCATATATGTCCATGATGTCTTAATATACCCAGGTCCACCATACATGTTTTTTTAACACAGTGTGTGATGAAATATCTTTCACAAGTAACCTAGACAAAACGCATGGTGTTGAACTTGGCAATAAATTCACACATGTAACCTCGAATGCTGCATTCCGAGAAATGGGTAAGCTTTGCAATTCCAAAGGAAAAGGAATAAATAAAAAGTACAGCTCTTATTATAAAGAACACAACACTCAATTTTGTTACTAAAGCAGATCATTTTCAATGCTTTTTCTCTAATAAAAAAAAAAAAAAAAAAAAAAAAAAAAAAAAAAAAAAAAAAAAGGGGGGGGGGGGCAATTACAACCAACCGCATTGCCCATTGTACCTTTCTGTACCATTCTGTAGATGCACGTAATTTATTATTTATTATCACTGCATATATGTAAGCATTTGAGTTTCTTGACAGGGAAATGCTTAGAAACTTCCTCAGTGATTAGTTTTAAAACTGCAAACGTAAGATGACCTGATATTTTTTTTAATGAGATCTTTACTAACGAAACTCATCTTATATTCGGGTAAATACGGTGTCTTGGCATGATTGGGATTAACAAGATTTGAAATGAAATATTTACCTGTTGCAGTCTGGAGACAGGATACAGTAATTTTATATCTAAGGTGGAATTATATTGGGCTAGAGAGACATTACGGTAGAACTGCACTAATTCCACAACAGAATTAAATTTATAAGGCTCCGAAAATCCGTATTTGCCGCTCCTATGGCAAATTTTTATCAATTTGTTGGTGCCACCTTTACGGAGAGTTAGTGTATACTCTCCTCCTTTGTTTGAAGCATTACGCACAAGGAATGTTCCATCGGGTGTATCCATTAGTTTCTCATTTACCTCTTCCCTAAGAAGGAAATCAAACACAGTCAGAGAAGAAAATATTTCTAGCCCTACTAATATTCTTGCTCAAATATTAAAATTAATAACAATCAACAGAAACTTTAGGAGCACTTCAACACCAAACAATGAAAAATATGCGATCTAGTACCTTGTAATGTCTCCCCAATACCATTCTGCATCTTGCAGATAACGTGGCGAGTCTGGATCAAGGTCCGAAGAAGGTGGATGTGGACGTGAAACTTTCCGAGGCGGAAGAGCAGGAGCAGATGCAAATTCTGGAAGCTTTTCACCCCAGTCTCCATGAAGGAGCAGAAGTTCCATAATTCTAATATGAGCTTCTGTGTTGTAAACCACTTGACTAAAACAAAATTATTACCTTACTTAATACTTAATTTCATGAAGGCAATTCTCCATACTGGACAGTCATAGGGAAAATCTAATCAAGTGAGGGAGGGAAGACAGACAGAGAGAAATGAGGGTAGTAATGAGGAAAGGGAAGGGGAGGGGGGAGAAAAAGGAGGAGGAGGAGAAGGAACGAGGGGATGGCGGAAAAAGGAAAAGGATAGGATGGAAAGTAAGGAGGAATTAGGAGAAAGAGTAGGAGGAGGAACTAGAAGATATTGTTGGCCAACAATTGTGGCATGTACTATAAGGAATGTTCTTTTGAGTCTTACAAAAATGTAATTAATTGTTATTCCTAAACATTATTTGGGATAAAATACATCAAGGAAGATAAATTTATCAATGAAGGGCAGGAACACACTTTTCTTAATACTATTTTGCATAGACATCATGCAAAATTACCTCAAAACAAAAATAACATTACACATTACTCACATTATGCGATCCCAAGGAGGACGTAAAAATATATGACACAAAACTTGGACCAATACTGTTGGAGGTTCTTTGTTGCCACGTGCATGTTGCAGTTGACATAGACGGCAAAAATGTGAAAGAAGGAAATGTAATGTAGAACGATGATGTTCTGGAAGATCTTGGACCAGATGATAAAGACAAGCAGCACACTGCTCATCATTGCGAATACCTAAAACATAATGAGGGCAAAAAATATTAAAAAGAAGAATTGCATCCAATAGCACTCCCAGACAGACATTCGGTAATCATATTTTATTACTGACTTGTGTAAAAAAATGTATCTTTGAAAACATTGTTAAAATCATTAGATAAGGGAGAACCAATTAAGATATACTTACGAGATGCTTCAAGGAATCTGTCGTACCACTGGACAGGGATGATAGGGTCAGGTAACTCACGAAGGAACTTTTTCAATGCACTAGCAATACAATGAGGATCATATTCTGTCAGCTCGACACTTGTGACATCTGTAAACAAAGAATTCATCAATTAAACAAGATAGACAAATAAAATATTACTAAAACATTGCTATTCAAATATTACGGTATTTATGAAACAAATTCTGACAACGTGCAAGGCATTAATGTCCCGAAACATTTTACAAGAGAAAATGAAAATCAAACTATGTAGAAGCTATTTCTTATCTGATTATTATGGGGGTTTTCTCAACGATCTCTTTATTTACAAATACCTGAAATATTTAATTTTTGTGCTTTGAGCTAAATGCTCTTAAAAACTAGATAAAATGTGATTCAAAGAACTAAACTGGGAACCATATGGTCATCCATCATCATCATCATCATCATCATCATCATCATCATCATCATCATCATCATCAACAACAACAACAACAACAACAAAGAAACCACCCTTGAAAACGCGTCAAGATGCTGCCAACAGTCAATTTCACTAAGAATAATTTTCAATAAATTTTTTTTTTTTTAATTGTGAAAAATGTTTTTGTCCCCGAGCAAGACTCGGAAACAAATTTATTTTCAACATGAGCAAATATATACCAAAATACAATGGAAATCCACAAAATAAACGTATTCACAATAGGCTCAGGAAATAAGCTGACACCAACCTTCGTTAAATTTGTGTCTCAATTCGGCTAACTGATCTGCCTGAGGTGATGTGCGATATAATTTGTACAAATCCAAACTATTGTTATTTCGGGCTCGCATTTCAATTTCTTGTGTACAACGCATTACAACAGGTGGTGCAGGTCTTTCAGTGGGGGAGAACTGCAAACAAAGCCCCATTCCAAACACTGAACGGAAATGATGTCTTGTAGGCCGGTCAAGTGCTGCAGGGAGACAAGTAGGCAACCCAGTGGCTGAACAAGTTCTATGAGCAACCAGACCGCATTCTGTAAAGATATTGTAAGGTCAATTTGTGTGTCAATAAGAATAATCCATAGACATTTGATTTTTAGGCAAATGTCTATTTTACTCTTTTGTCATAGACACTTTAAATATATACGCATTACATGTCTTTTTGATACAACTACATTTATAGAACTTAAAATGTGTATTTCAACATTAGAGCCTAAAAAAGTATATTTGTTCATTAATTGCCTCATTTTTGGATTTAAAGAAAATTATGTTGGCTATTTGCAAGCTTGGTTTGGTATTCAAGTCATCTTAAGGAGAAAGAATTCTGTTCTCAGAACATCGAAAGCTGTTTTTGCCCTATTATGTTTACCTCGATCTGAGGTACCACAAAGTTTAATGAACCATTTCACCAACTTGCATCTTACAGGATCTAATATCCTTCCTCATAAGATGACACAATTAGTTCACAGCCAATTATATCCAAGATTGAAGTATGCATGAAATATAAGATCAGATATTGAAAACGATATCTGCTGCTAAAAATATTTTCAGTGACAAAACCACACAATTTAGAAGAGGTTTTGGTTATATACTGTGAGGCAAATAACAGAAAATAATTCTATTCCAGAGGTTTCAGAGATACAGAGTATTTTTCTGACCCTTTGAGCATCTCTAATTGCTTTAATCTGCTTAACTATTTAATCTTATATTTTTTTAATACCTCATACTGATATAGGTGTATTAAAATTGTTTGAAATAAAATGTACTTTGAAAAGTAATTTTCATGTCAATTTACACCACTCATTTTATAAATATTTTTTTCTATTTTCATTTTTTAAGAGCTTAAATGAGAGATTTTAGAGCCTAAAAATCATCATGTAACTGGAAAAAATACAAATAAAACAAAAATTATTTGAGAGAAATCAAATGGAGAAAACCATTATATTAAACCACAATTTTTTAAAGATTATTTCATATCACTTCACGTTCTCTACATTCATAGTCTAAAATACTTTAAATGATGATTTTCAAAAAACAAGATTAGGTACAGAGAATATTGAGATTACTTGTGTCAAATTTAGAAATAAATATCAATAAACAATATCTAATAGATTTTGCATATTATCTTTGTTTCTATTATATTTCACATATTCCATTTTATCACAAAATTTCATTAATGAGAAATAAATTGAAAGTATTAAAACACTATGCAGCAATAGAATAAGAATTAATATTTTTTATTGCAACAATATATTGTAATTGTCAATTACAATAAATTAGTAATTCAGTCATAAAAGTTTCTGAGCAATAAAGAAATTTATTATTCATATACGTACGTACTTTCAAATATAGTGATACACAAATGTCTATGTCTAACACAAATATACAGAATTTCCTTGTAAAACGACTAAAAAAAAAAAAAAAAAAAAANNGAGAGAAAGAGAGAGAGAAAGAGAGAGAGAAAGAGAGAGAGAAAGAGAGAGAGAAAGAGAGACAGAGACAGAATAATAATAATAATAATAATAATAATAATAATAATAATAATAAAAAAAATAAAAAAATAGAAAAAAAAAATCATCAGGCAATCAAACGTTTTTGGTGAAAGTATAAAACCCGCATATGAAAACAGTCACTGAATTGGCACATGGATGAACAAGAACTAGTGTCATAAGGTATAAACTATTTTTTTATTGTCAGAAAAATATTCAGCCTTTTTTAATGATTTAGATTTATCATTTACAAATGAAGAGAATTGAATTCAATAGCTGACAGGGCTTTTTATTTTTGTTTCAATCATGTGCATTAACTGGAGGAATCACCCCCCCCCCCC
>BOPP01000126.1:477063-492688 GCA_017312745.1 Gryllus bimaculatus | reverse complement strand
TGTTCTTCTTCTTCAAATGTATTTAATCTATTTTAAGTATTTTTGTATATTGTATATTTTAAATACATTATTTTATGTATTTTATTACATCTCCAAAAACTCGAAAATATAGTTTTTCAAATACAAAATTTATTAAACATACATACTTCAAATACAAGTATTTAAATACTACCCAGCCCTGATGATAGCTAAAGATTGCATAAATGCCAATAAGATACAACATAAAAATTATAGCAAGTCTAGAACGATACTCACAAACAATAGTTTTTTTTTAATCTCAAATAATGGATAAATACATACCTTGACAGAGGAAGCCCTGGTGCAGAAGCCCTCTCAGGTACTTATTGCACTTATCACAACGTTCCAAGTTACTAAAGCTGTGTTCCAACAATCTATGGGGGGACTTTTCACCAACATCCTCTTCTACACAAGAGTTATCAGGTTCTGGAGAAGGGCGGCACAATTCATCAATACACACAAGAATTGCTTTTTGGTGAAACTCATCTTTGATGCCCATGTTCTGAAAAGAAAACAATATGTCTAACATTCTATTCCAACAGAAGCATTATTGGTTATTAACAAATAAATTGTAAGTTAGAAATATAATTTTTCCTGCCAATAACCCAAAAATAAATAACATAACACAGGAATAAAAATCATTGTCTTTCAACACAAATCTTATATTATTTCATTGATGTCAAAGCACTGTGTCAAATTTTCAAGTTGATTGCTCTAGTGCATTAAAGATGATTTAATATGAAAGTATACGTTCATACTATTACGTATCTGTGGGATTGGATTAAAATAAATATAAGAACTTTTTGAACTAATAATGATTTAATGACAAGAAAATGTGTGTGCGAGATACACAAGAAAGTGATGATCCATTGACAGGACAGCTGAGCATGAGTGAATATCTTCCTTTAGAGAGAACTCAAATTAGTTTCATTTGAGAAATTATTGGCTTCATTAATAAAACTGATAATTGTCTAACTAAAGTGATATCAAATTTTCTCCATAAACTACACACAACTACCACATACAATTACAGCACAAAACATAAAATAATTCCCCCCCCCCTTGACATCATTTGCAAAATATATTATATAAACCTAATTTCACAAATGTAAGTAGTAAGAATTAATAATAGTAGTAATAGTAATAGTAATAATAATAATAATAATAATAATAATAATAATAACAATAATAATAATAAATATTAGTGCTAAAAATAGTACAGCATATTTTGTTTGAATTGTTGGTTTTAGTAACATAATATTAGGATAGAAGTCTCAATATTTTAATAACACGTTAGACATCACCCCAAAAAACTCAAACAATAAAACTTTAAACAACAAAAAAGTGACTAATATTTTACAATAAATGTATATAGAATGATATAAAAATTGATTATTGAGGGATAAATTGCATTAAGAAACAAATCTCTAGCTTTAATGTTGAGAGTATATGATAGGGTTAGATAAAAATTGTAAAATAAATAAATAAAAACTAACTTTTGAAATTCTAAAGGTTTTAATGAAAATCAGACCAATACCATATTCTTGTAACTTCATTCCATTACGGAGGGGTAAAAAAAAAAGCGTTTGGGAAAAGCTTATTTTCATTTCTTTTTAAATCATTAGGATGTCACTAAAAATATGCAAAAACAACTAAAACTTACAAAATTTTGTTAACTTTATTGTAGGTTCTAATTTTGAAGATCAGATTTGACATGAAAATGTATTTTGTTCAATTATGTCGTAGAGGAAAGGGTTCAAACAATATTTTTAAGTATTGTCGAAATTTCATAGGTTTTACTAAAAACACGTTTGTTACATTTTCCAGACAACCATCCTTTACAGTACCATGACATAGTAAACAATTAGATAAGTTAAATATCATGATGGACAAAAAACAAAGTACCAAATATTTTACCATAAATAAAATTAAACGACAGTCTAAAACACCAGAGTGAATACTAGTGAATTAATGGGAGATACATTCATCATCATCATCATCATCATCATCATCTGGGTCAAGAGAATTTCAGGAGCAACATCGATACTCTACATTAAAAATAAGGTATGCCAAGTGGACTGTTTGAAAGGCGCATAAAGGGCAGAAATAGTAGTATCGTAGCAGCGTCGCGTCCAAGACGTAACAACACGAGAAACAATTTGCTCTAAGAAATGGAAATGGCGGTGCACCCTATCTCGTTTCTCTTTCACGTCGCCGGTTCGCGTGTAAGCACCACCTGCGACACGGGCCATGGGAATGCGCAGCAGCAGTATGCATCGACAGAGCTACAGCTCGCGGAGCCGAACACGCACGGCAAGCAGCGTCCCGCCGCGGAGCGGCGCCACGCTCCGTGAGCGCTCTATGGGGGTCACTACATAGCTCCACGCGCCCACGCGTGGTGTGGTGGTGGGGGGGAGGGGCGGGTAGCGAGAACACGACCGTTTATACTGTTCAACTCGGTGGCTCGGAGAGCCGCCCCGAGCAGTCCGGGCGCGCGAGCCCTGAAATCCGCTCACGAGCTACGCTGTGTCGAGGAGGGGATGGATGTCACTTAGAGGCACGAGAAATTACTTCGGGGAGGGAGAGCGCCCAATAGCCACGATGTTCCGAAGCGCCATGGTATAGGAGCATCGCGAATTATCTTTCGCTTTCCGGTCTTCGTATGGAGAGGTGTACGCGAAGACGCAAGACGACGGGAATAGAATTCGAAAGTAATAAAACGGCTTTGGTGATTTTAATAACATGAATAGCGATATTGAACTTCTTGCAAATCATTTTGCTGAGGACATCGTTGAAGTCAGACCACAAAGCAGTGTGAAGTTGCATGTTTGCAGACTATCGCGTACCTAAAACGTTTTAAATAAAATCTATATGCAAACCTGATTGATACATCCAAAATATTTTTAAATATTTGTTGCAGGAAAATATAATTTTATTTTAATTAGTAATATTATTCGTTAAAATATATTTCGAAAGGTTTTGATTTAAAAAAGAACGAAGTAAAGATATGTTAAAATTATTGTAAAAAGCAGTTTTACATAGATAAGTGGGATAAGAATTGAAAATTTATTTTGGATAGAAATAATTCTACAAATGTAATTTATTTGGCATTTTTACCGCCAAATCCACTAGAACATTTATTTAAGAAGAACAATTCTTAAAGAAGCAATGAAATTTGTGTTTGGTCACACTAAATTAATAGTGAACACTTTATGTAGTGTACTATATCAGTATGTGATCCTGTGAAATACCAACGCGTTTGTTGCTCCAAATTCGCAGCTTCTCCTCACTGGGAACTTATGAGGTCCGCGAAACACGATGCATTCTTCAAATTGTTTTCGTCCCTCGTTTGCCCTGTCGTCGGAAGGCATGGCCAACCCCGAACACATTACACCTACCATCCCCAGCAGAAGCGACCCTCGCCCGCGGTAACTCCCGGCTCAGCTCGGAGCCAGCACGAGTAATCGCACTCGTTTTAAGCGAGTTACGGAGGCCTGATTTAGAGTGTTTGACAGCAGATTGTGATAGAAATAGTAAAATGTTTTCCAAGGTTTATGTCATGGTACGCCGTGTTTCGGTTCACTTGTTTTGGGAGAAGAGATACATTTTTTTGAAAATATTCCTTTTGTGTCATTTAGCCAATTAGTCTTCATAAATAAGATATCTTTTGAAAAGTAATTTTTCGAGGTATTGGGTTTTGACGAATGTGTGTGTGTGTGTATGTATATGATGTACATATACATACACACACCACACACACACACTTATCCCGCCCTTTCTTTCGTGCACAATAACGAAACAATGCGCCCTGGGCCCTCAAAACCTGATTTTCAGAACTCCTAGAGAAGACATGAGACAACTTGCAGTAACACCATTGGCATGGTTGAAGGAAGTTTGGTTAGACATGGTTACTGTTGAAATGAGCAACTGAAAGATGTCATCGTTGACAAGCATCGGGTGCAAATAATACCTATGTAATAAATGTGTCTGCGACGATATAGAGCAGTCGTTATTCGCAGTTTGTGATTCAAAAAGTTCGCATAACTCTTGCATCAAATACCTAAAACAGAAACTATGACACACATGACAAATATATGTGGCAAAAAGTATAGGGTTAAGTTTGACAAGACGCCGTATTTCAAAAGGTAATACTGACATTACATTTAAACTTGAAGAATAAGTAATAACAGAAAATAATTACTTTTCCTTCTTCATAAATTCTATTTGCAGTGTCGCGCGATATTTGTTTTGAACATTTTGTGTTGTACATTTATTTCAAATAATTTTCAACAAAAGTTTAAAAAACTGCATTTTCATGCAGGCTATATTTCAGTCTTTTTAATTTTATTTTCTGAATACCTACATTGATGGATTTCTGATCATTTTGTGTCATCTTAATTAGGGATAAGTACAAGTGATTGGATTATTTCACTTCAAACTATTCCTCCTAAGCTACAACCAAACGTGTTATTACTTCATTACCTCACAAGTTATTTTCTGCCAATACGTAACTGAAGATTGAAAAAAATCAATAACATTTTTTTTTTAAATAGAACTTTTTCATAAGCTTTGGTTTTGTAGTTCTAGCAATTCCTACAATTAAAACAATGATTTACAAACTGCGCACTAGGTACACATGGTATAGCAAGCATAATAGCATTTAGGGCCGGTGTCGTTGCCCAGAGGACTCATTTGACAAAAAGATCCTTCTTAAGTCGCATCTCCCTAATTAACATTTAACATCATAATCAGCGGTGGGTCCATTGAAGACGAGGGGCCCCGAACAGGTGGTCCCGCTAACCACCTTTAGGCCACCCCTGATAATACTCGTGCACATGAATTACTACTATGCTAAAAACTATTGAGCAAAAAATTAATTGCTATTACGTTCAACTAGTGGTGCTAAAACAGCACGTACTTTCGCGCTTGTATTTTGAGGCAAAATTTAGAGAAAAGTAATCAAATTTTAGAAAAAGTATACTTGACCTTATTTCACAATCTATCTTCAAGGAACAGATTCGTTATGAGAAAAAATCTCAATCATTAATATTTTAGTTGTAGGAGGCCTCCGAAAAATATTTGAACTTATGCAATTTTCGAAAAATCAGTGTTTTAAACGAACATGAGACCTGCGCCATTCTCTTAAACGTTATCCAACACTATCCAACAACAAAACTGAATAAAAAACGATTGGAGCAATTTTTTTGAAAATTTGGAAAATGTCCTTGGGGCATTATGAAAAAGTACTCCCAAAATTAAAATATCGGTTTCAAAGTCAAGGGGCCGCGACATCAGTCGGATCGTTTGATGAATATCAATTTTGGAGAAAATCGGCTAAACGGTTTAGCAGCTAGCGTTGTTCACAGACGCACGGACCGGACCGGACCGATGTTTTGCCGTCATTCGATTTTTCGGTAATAGGAACCCTCAAAACATGGATTCTGGCTACACTACTTGTTAAAGGATTTTCCCCCTAAATTTAGCAAATGGATTTATCACGTTTTTTGTTATCAGGGTCCTGTAATACGAGTTTTTCTGCCGAAAATTCGCTGTTCCTTCCCGCAGCATTACGTAACTTTCTCTCTACTCCGTAGTAAGAAAGTAAAAAGTCAAGATCCGTCTTGACTCAGGGTAGAAAATGGATAATTATAAGTCTACAAGCAAAGCTAAGGATCATTTCTATATTAGCTCCAAGGATCACTGGAAAGGGAAATTAACGAATCGATAATTGTGACAATTGGGTTAAGAAAGGCATCTCAGTACGTGTCACATTAATAAAATTGTATACGAGTACACTATGTACTCAATGTATGCTGGAAGCCGATTACTTTGAACTCAATTATATTAAAGGCAGGTAGCTAGACAGAAAGATCGCCGTTTAAGGGCCATTAGAGGTTGATTCCCTCTAGAGATCTATAATCAGTATTACAAATCACCAAGAACAAACATTTTCTCAGAAAGATAGCCAACCACTTTCGTAGGTCGTAGGTCGCCATCGTCCCAGGATTTAGATCTTCCTAAATGAACTTCAAGGGAACAATCTGACACTAAATCTATGATACGCAGGCTGGAAACGAGTCAGAAAATAAGTGTTTTGAAGACAAAATTACGTCGGATACGAGCAACGGAATTTTAATGTTTTTAAATTTGAAAACTTTAGAGAAGTGACATTCTGACGTACCTTTGACCTATTGGCAACAGTGTCCCTCTAAAGAACGTTCTGGAAAATTTATATATTGGGGATTATATTTTAGCAAATGTTAAATAAAATATTTTGGAATGAAATTGAAACAAAAGATTTAGGATACAGCGATCACGATACACAAATTCTTACCATTATAAGAAATGCGAACACTGACACAATAAATAATACACATATGAGTAGATTATTTACTAAAAGTAAAATAAACGTATTCATCAATTACTTGCTGCAAGAGTCATGGGACGCGGTTTACAACACTGTTGATACACACTGTAAATACAATTTTTTTCAACGCTTTCATTTCATTTTAACACTTGCTTTCCTCTTCAAAACAGAAAATTAAATATTTCACGGAAAAGCAATACTTGGATAGGATTCAAGGGATTAGGATACCATGTAAAAACAAACGAATTATTTCTTTGTTTCTAAGCATCATAGCGTATCTCAAGGTTTCCTCCTCTACTTTAAAAAATACAAATCATTGTTAAGAAATGTCATACGGAAGGCTAAAATCATGAAACATGAACAGGATATTTTGAACTCAAAATAATCAAACAAAAGCAATGTGGAATATAGTAAAAGATTCGACCAAATCAACTAGAAACCTTGTAGATAATGTTTTAAAAGGCAACGATAGAAATGTGAACGATCCGGCAACAGTGACTAGTCTCTTTAACCAATAATTTTCGAGAACTGCTGCCGATCTCAGTAGGGGTCTTCAGCCACAAAATTCAGCATCAGACGTTTCCCCAAAAATTTCAGGTACGATGTTGTTTTTTTTTCGAAACTTCTGCTTATGAAATTCTCAAAATAATCGGTAGACTAAAAAATAAATATTTGGCCGGTGTAGATGAATTTCCGGATTGTTTGTTTAAGATTTGCGGGCCCGCCATTATACACCCATTAACTCACATATTTAATATATCCTGATGCACAGGAATTTTTCCAGATATTTTTAAAACAGCTAAGATTAATCCGCTTTTCAAAAAAGACAACAGAAATGAAATTCAAAATTATCGGCCAATTTCTCTTTTGTCGGCTTTTTCAAAAATATTAGAGAGACTTTTTTAACATACGAATGGAAACATTTCTTAGTAAACACGATGCGTTTACAGATAGCCAACATGGGTTTCGAAAATACAAATCTGCGGAAACAGCCATATTTTCTTTTCTTAAAGATGTCGCCGCATCCATGGATCAAAACGAAGCACCTATTGGAATATTTCTAGATCTTTCAAAAGCGTTTGACGTCATTAATCATAACATTTTAGTCTCAAAATTACCTTCGTATGGAATTCGTGGTGTTGCTCTAGATTAGTTATGTTCGTACCTTAAACAGCTCTCCGAGAGTAGAAATACCTTAATAGAATAATGGAACAATATGTACACACCTTTCTGATTCTTTGCAAATTGTATGTGGAGTCCCGCAGGGTTCGATTTTAGGCCCTATTCTCTTCCTACTATACCTAAACGATATGCCCTTGACGATTAGAAACGGAAGAGTTCTCTTTGCAGATGATACGAATATTCTTTGCAATAAAGAAACCGTAAATAGTACAATATCAGATATTTCAAATTGGTTACGTAATAACAAATTAATAGTAAATGAAAAGAAAACTGTTTCAATGCAGTTCTCCATTTCAAATAAACAGCTCGACGCTTCACTGAAAATGAACGGCGTGCCATTGACTGATGTTAAGGTAACAACATTTTTAGGTCTTTCAATTCAGTCAAACCTTAAATGAACGTCCATTTAAATGAATTGAACACTAAATTAAGTTATTTATGCTATGCTTTCAGAATTCTTTCAAATTCAGTCAGCCTCCACAATGCTCGCGTATATTTCGCGAATGTTCATTCCCGCCAGAGATATAGCGTAATATTCTGGGGAAATACATTTAATAGCTCCCAGACTTTTAGATTACAAAACCGAATTGTACGAAGAATAAGCAAATTCCACCCACGTGATTCTTGTAAGCATCTCTTTATTAATCTAGGTATCTTTCTATTACCTTGTCTCTTGATATATGAATCTGTGTTTTTTTGTCAAAAATGACTTAAGGGCGGGAATATATTTTCAGCAAACGCCATTGTCTATAAATACAACAAACGACGTAGTAATCACATTCATTAGGTAACTGTATCAACAGCCCACTACAAAAAATCCACATATGATACACGTACATTATTTTACAACACCTTGCCAGATGACATTAAATGATTAAATTGGATACAAAAATTAAAGTCCCAAGTAAAATCTTTTCTGCTGTACATCTGTTTCTATACAATTAGAGACTATGCTGAGAATCCAAAAAGAAAGTAATATTAATTTTTAAAATGACATTTAATGTATTATATATCATTTGGATTGTATAATTGTAAAGAACCTGTAACAAGTATTGTACTTCAACTTCTGGGTCAATGACCTCCCATCTCGATCAGGTTTTCGTCCAGTTTCCCTGATCCTCGAGCAAATGCTGAGATGGCCCCTTGTTTTGCTGCTGGACATAAATGTAACTTCAAATTAATTTCTCCCCATAGGGCGTCATACATAGTTTTTAACTGTTTTTGACATAAATAAATAAATTGAGAATGTATGCTTTGTACTATTTTTTTTGGAAAACTAACACAGGGTATGGGTATAACTGTCTATTGGGAAAGATACATCCCATCGCACCAATCTTTTGTACCAGCGATATCTGCCCATTAAGATGAAAGTTAATTCCATGCAAATTGAGTAGAGACTAATTGACTAGTGATTCCAGATGAGCCAACCGCCAAGGTTGTTAGTTCCGTGAGAGTAGTGCATGTTTTATGGCAGGAGGTGACGATTTTTCCCAGCTGGATGGCGAGATCCGGCGAGACCTACACGTCGGGTTGCGGGGATTTCCCCAACCAAGTATCACCCATCAGTGGGGCACCAGAAGGGACAAGCTCTAAGCTTCCGACGTGAGTAGAGTAGTGCATGTAAGTTAAGTTGTGTGAGTAAGGGGCCGAGGATAGGGCAATGAAGAGAAAGCAAAGATCGCGCGGCCCGAGGACTGTGTGTTAGGGTACAGCTCCTTCCACCGTCAGGACTCTAACACAAGGACCTCCCGGTCATAGGGTCTGTGGCACAGTGACATAAACTGATAACTTGAGCCACTTAAGCCGGTCCTCGGCATATAAAATTCTTCGCAACTTGAAAACGTGAAACGGCTGAATCACATTAGGTTTGGGGCGTTTTCTACTACTTCCAGCGATCAAAAAGTCTGTCCACCTGGGAAGGCGGGGTGCAGCCTGTACATCGTTCCGCAGTCCCGCATATCAAGGGGGCGAATGAAGTCCAACGTGTCCCATAATTCTTATATTTGAACGTTTATTTATTTCGTTTAATCTTTATCGTACTAAAGCTTGTTTCAATTTTGGAAGATAATATTTCCAAATTAAAAGTCACATTCGAGTCACAGTGTGTACTACGTCATGTTCTGGGACCACGACTTTGGGAAAGCAAATTATGCCGCTGTGAACAGTTGATTGCTGAAGGATGTCTTATATAGCAATATAATCGATTTATATACAAACAATCACTGATATGTATATATGTGCAAGGGCTCGGATTTTCAAGCAGGCCCTGCACGTCCGTGGCGCCTTTTGTGGAGCCCCGCTTGTGCTCATTCCGCTACTTACGCGCAGCCTAGTCGAACGCATGTCTTATCCGGCTTAACCCGTTGCAACAGGTTCAAAATCTTCCCCTCTGGCCATGACGTTTTCCGGCACAAAACGACAAATACAAAAACGCATCGTGCCCCCGCACTCGATAACGCGGCGACTCGTTACGTAAATTCGAGAAGTCTCCCTGTTCCTTTTGGCGGGAGCGCAGCACGCGGGCGCGCGGCAGGGCGGCGAGGCCGCACCGGGTCGCCGGCGCGGCCATGCACACTGGAGCAAGAGGGGACAGAATGTGGCCCAAACCCCCAAAATGAAATGTATTTTACATTATTTACACGTAGCTCTTTCAAGAAGAAAGTTCGGTCCTTAAGTACATATAAACATAAGCAATTAACCATTCCAGTTCATGTATTCCATGACTCACCGGCGGATCCAGGGGAGGGGGAGGGGGCATGCCCACTCCACAAAGGCCAACAGTTTTCGTTACCCTCCCTTATTTGGAAAAATTGATTTAAATATTTATTTTTACGTACTTTATGTAATAATTAACACAATAATATTGTATAGTATCATATCTACAGTACATAAATGCAATATAAGAACAAATGTTTATTATTTAACAAAATCTACGATGCCACCTCCCATGATCGGCTGAATCCGTCCCTGGCGTGGCTGAAGGTGAGGTGTGAAATTTGAGCGATCGGAGCGTGAAGATCCGAAAAGTCACGAGTAAGCTTTTTTGTCAATACATGCACTTAAGTATGTTCTTGTAAGTATTAAATTACAAATTTGCAAAATAACTGAGGGAAAAACTTAACGTTACATTCAATTAATCATACAGTGTAAAATATTCAGATAATTTTAAGTCCAATTTTTGACAGAGATGAAAGTATACTGTTCCACCAGACTTACTACAAAAAATACTTTTAGAATGTGAGGAATACGACGCAATCAAGAAATGGCGTAAACGAGCGCTAACAAATCTCATTTGCGTTTTAATTTAACACTACATACGAAAAATAACTTTTCTCTAAAAGCTGTATTCATATTCAATTAAACGTTTTAGTAATGAGGGTAGTTATATAATAATTCAGCGTATGATCTTACAGATCATTGTGATGACAAAAATAATATTTTTTCATTACCGAAAGCAAGTGAACAAAGACGCGAACCTGTGATTCAGAATCCCATCAAATCCCTCTTCTTGTCAAAGACAAAGTGTCTAGTGAATTGGCGGTATATATAAAACGCGATATACAAAATTATTTCAAGGATATTGAAAAGTGGGAAAAGTGCCAACGGAAATGGGAATTTGTTCTTGCAAAAATTAGAATTTCATGAAGTATTTTTTTGCGTGCTTCGCATTGACTGGACGTCAAGCTTTGTAATACACGTAGTGATAGTGTCAAAAGTGAAATTGGGACAAAAACAGCAATGGCAGACGAAGTTCAGAGTAGAAATGGGACTACTCATTGATAAAGTTAAATTTAGTGGCATTGTTACTAACAATGTCGGTAATACTGCTCGAAGAACTTTTGAATGTTCTGCCAAACTTAGTGGTATAGATGAAACAACTATTAAGAAATGCACAGTTTTGGTGCAAGTCCTCTCAAGTGACCACGCAATCAATGTTGAAGCGGCTGACAATGTTCCCGTGGTGTTATTTCCGGTGACTGTACATTAAAGTTTCATTTATAGATGCAAGTAATAAAACACGCCATTGTTCCCATTGCCAAGATTCTGAAAAGGTCTGCGAATCGCTGCACAAAAATATGAAAAAAATTCGACACCGGCACTGAAGAAAGTGTAGCCGAAAATATACAATGGAAGATATAATAAATAACCAACGTTTCTCCTGATCCACTGGAAACGAGTTTGGAAAAATCTGCGAAAACAAGATCCGTGGTTTGTGAGAGGAGTGATTAACCCTTTCCGAACATAAGGAGTCGTCAACGGATTTGTTTGATGATCACTGATTCAGATTGAAAAAGAAAGTATGAATTTCGAGATCCATTAAATATTTGCTACTGGAAAAATTATGGTTGTTCCGTGTATTTTGCCATATTTGTTATGTTCCAATGCTGATTCCCAGCCCCTGAATTCGTATAAATACGCGTCCACACATTTTGGCCACCTTTCGGCCCAGTGTGCAACGGTCGCGGCCGTGTCGCCTCCGCTGCCTTCGGCCGATCGCCCGCTGCAGGCGCCGCCGACACTTCTCTTCAAGCTAAGGTAAGCGTCTAAAAATAGAAACACGCCTTCTTCGGAAGCCTTTTTACGATGCGCAACGGGCAAAAAAGGTGGAAGCATGTTAACGAATATTGCTTTCCGAACACGCACGTCGATGTGTGACGGGCTTAGATACGACTATATTCTTCTTTTTTTTTTCTTTCTTTCCTTTTTTTTTTTTTTTTTGATAAACACTAGGAATAGTCACAGCACGTGAATAAAACGAAAAACTGATCGTAAATTTTACGTAACAATTTGGAGAACACTACAAAACACATTACATTTTTTTTATTTACGCATGTATATCTGAATTAATTATCTAGCAATGGCGAAAAAAATCAGTAACACATCAGAAACGACTTTAAAAATCACACGAAACCATTGTAATCAGTGGCCTAAATTTATCAAAGAAATGCAAACAGCATTATTCCAAGGTATAGTGGAACCTCAATATCGAATATTTTCTTCTCTTTCCCTTACCATTAATTCTCATGTACTGGAATGATTTATGAATAAAAATTATCTGCATTCGAAGGATAAGTTTCGGCCAGCCGAATCTGATGTACATTAAAATGGAGCACATAAGTAATAGTGAGAATGATCAAATGAGTTTTGAGAAACGGTTAAACATTCTTCGACTACCAAAAAATTCAACATGAGTTGAAATTTAGAGTGGAGAGATTTGCACCATGACCTCAAAAGGGGCAGTTATCATATCTGTATTGCTGTTTTTATTGAACATCTTATTACGCGCGCAAAAAGTTCTCTGCATTTAAGTCGATATATATTTATCTCAAGGAAATAAAACTATTCAATAATCTCAGGCGTAAGCCTGTGCATATACTAAGTTAAAACAATCAATTTACATCTGACTTGCGTCGTCAGGCGCCTACGTTTCGCGCTGGGCACAATGGCACACGCCTCGCTGTCGGCTTGGTACCCCCGCTCAGCTACGGCCGTCATCGATCGGGGCGCCAGAGTCCAGTCCCCACCCGACGCTTGCGCGGCCCCTTCCCTCCGTCCATGCTCTGCTCCTGCCCCCGCATTGCGCTTCCCCGCCTCCGCCCTGGTCCCTGCGCTCGGCCCGCCCTCTCCAAGACTGTCCCGCACGTCCCTTACTCTTTGTCTCGTACTCTACTCTTCCCCCGCCCCGCCCCCGTGCCTTCCCTGTCGGGGTCGTCGCTGTAGCTGAACTCTTGTATCCCTAGTTCATCTTTCTCTGACTGCCAGCTCCTGGATCCACGTTGGTCAATTTTTTTTAACTCTATAGTCGGCAAATGATTAATGCATTGATAAGATCGTTCGGACAGTGTGGCTACTAGTTAACTACAAAACTCCAAAGGTTGTTTGCGTCCGCTTATCGGCAAAAGATATGCCCAGGAGTGCACGAGAGGCGCGCTCAGACGCGCTTCCGCTGCTGGAGGACAGTACAAGACAACCACCACACTTCTATCAATACCAATACAATACCACTTCCGCACACACCACAACCCCCTCCCGAAGCCCCCCCCCCCGCGGACACCATCATCACCTACCACTGCGCCTATGCCGACACCTTCTCCGTACACCGACCCACCCATCCACATCACACACTTACGTGCTTCTATCACATTTACACTTCATTCCCGCCATTTTCTCTCCATTTAGATCTCAACTCTCCTCGATACCACTTCACCACCTCCACCACATCCAGATACCCCCCCCCATAATCCTCCATCATCCAAAACCTTGTCACCACGACGCGCATTGTGAACTGCTCGAACTTCGAAGCGGCCTAATCGATGCGCGGTGTAGCTGCGTTCGATGGAAATCGAACACAGCGGTAGACACGTCTCACCTGGCGGGAGTGAACGGCGGCGGGGTGCGAAACGTGGTTGTTTGACGCGGAGCACCACCCTCTGGCCGCGCCGCCCTTGCCCCGCCCGGGCGGTTCTTTTTCTGCGCGGCATTGGCCCGAGACAAGCGCAGAAGCGAATGCCTGGGACTGGCCTTGCCAGTCGCAACCGCGCAGAAAACTCGTCCGCATATCGCCAGTCTCTGTAGATCTGCTGTTTTCCAATGCTTATTTCTCGTATAGGGCTCAGATAGAGGTGAGATGATTCTCTCGGTTTAATTATCCGTCCGCAGAATCTGCTATCGCGTTGAAACATTCGGTGATTTCGTTATGATATCAGAATATGATCTATTTTATTTGGCTGCAATTCTTTGTGTTGGTGCTGTTTGATTGCGATCCTCCCGCCCCCTTTCAATTGCCTATCGCCCCGTGCTCGTGACTGGGTGGCAGCCTACTCTTCTAAACACCGGACCACATTATTCTGCGAAATTAATGGACCGCGCGGGCTTCCCTTCACAATCCCGGCAGGATAGACGCGTGCCGATGGATATTTTTTAACCCTGCGCATGGACGTGCCGAAACGAAGAGGGGAGAGCAAGTGGCGCGATGGGCTGACTGTTCCATGCCCCCTTAGGTGCGCCTGGCAGCGAACATTAGGAGAGGCAGAGGCATAAGAGCACAATGTACGGGCGGGGGACGGTATCGATAGAACAAAAATGAGTGAAGGTGTAACACGTGAAGGAGAAAACAAATGATCTAAAAGGTAAGAGCGAACCAGTGAATGCGATTTCAGTACCACTCCGGAGTAGGATTCCTAATTTAAAAAAAAAAAACTTAAAAAAGAAGCACAAAAAAAACAATGCATAATGGCTTCCAAGGTCAGGCGCGACCTACCGGCCGGCGAACGTGCGCTGCGCGCCGGCCGCCGCCGCCGCCGGCCGCCCACCTTGCGCCCGTGCAAGCGAGCGCGCGAGTGCCGGCCAGCACAAGGCTGTCGTTTCCTAATAAGCGCTCGAGCGCGCGCAGAGGCCAGCGACTGCTGCTGTAGCTGCTTGCGGGTGCCAGACTTCGGTGCGCCACCGTGGGACGGAGGTGGAGCCGCAGGGTGGCCTCCCCCCCCCCTCGTTCTCCGTAACTCCGACCCACCCACCACCCACCTACCTACCCCCTCCTACCTCACCGCGGCTTCCTTGGAAGGTGCCAGGACGTTGTAGGCCGCGCCGAGGCGCTAATTGAGACGCAAGGTGACCTTCGACGATGGCATTTTCACAAGCGGGAATTGATTTTATCAGTTTGTGGGACGTGCGTGGAACAGAGTGCGGCGCCGCTCAAACCGGTCGCGGTTTTGCGCCTCTCCCTAGTTTCCTCCCTCCCTGGCCTCGCCAACTCCGTATTCTTCCTCAAGACCTCGTATGCGCCCCTCCTGCCATATCCCTTCCTCTTCTCTCCTCTTGTTTTCTTGCCGCCCCAACCCTAGGCGAGTTTTGAACATCTCCCGTTACAAGTGGCACTGAGAAGAATAAAACTGGTGTTGGTAAATGACATGCTTAATTCTCGTTTAGAAGAAACAGAATACTGTTCTTCTCGATTATTGGGGCAAAAACGACTCCCTGCTTGGTGCACCTCAACTTTTCAATTCACTCTTTGTCTCATCTTAAATGATGCTTCAATACTATCTCTACTCTTTTATT
>BOPP01000126.1:411724-467419 GCA_017312745.1 Gryllus bimaculatus | reverse complement strand
CAAACAGGCCGGTGTGGTGGCGGGGGGGGGCCGGAGGCAAAAGGGAACGTGGATGGGGCGGGAGGCATGGGAAGGGGGGCAAGGATGGTCGGGGAGTTGGGGACGGTGGATGGGCGGAGGCAGGGGAGCATGGGGTGGGCGGGAGCGGGGGGAACATGGGCGGGGGGAGGCAGAGGGGGTCCCCGGGTAGTGCGAGAGGGCAGGGGGAGGCGGGTGCGTGATTTGCGGAGGGGAGTTAGATTAAATAAGAAATTTTTATTATTGTCGCGGAGAAGAGCAGGTGAGGGGCGCGGGCGGGCAAATGAAATGGATGGGCGGGAGGCAGAGGGGCCCGGGTAGGCGAGAGGGAGTAGATTGTCGAGACAGGGAGGGGGGCATGAAGGGCAGGCGGGCGGCAATGGGCTCCCCGATGAAGTAGAACGCCCTGGGACGGGAAGATGAATACGAGGACACGCGCCAAGGCAGGCCCGAGGGTCGTGAGATCCGCGCAACGCGGAAAACAACGAGGCAGGTCCGAGTGAGACAATCGTAACCATACGATATATATAAGTAATACACGTTCAATAGAATGCATGAAATGCGCACAAACTTCGCTTTACGTAGTTAATACAGTTGCATTCAAACCACGTTAATGTCGTTAAATACAGTTGCATTTGCAAAATATTACAACGCAGAAATATAAGGAAAGAGAAGTATGTAATTTTCACTGTTATGTATGTTATCACTACTAATGTTCAGTAACTTCACTCCGGAATTACACCGCCGAGAATGAATGCGGTACAGCCGAGGAAGCACGCAGTGTAACCACAATTCCGTTTCAGTAATTCGCTATTAGTTCTTTTTTCTTTCTTTTAACATATCATTTATATCAGTATAATATTCGCGTCCAATATATTCCGAAAAAAAATGTGACAATTATTCACTAATACAATACCACGAACTTTTCCGGCACTAATATAAATTCTGAGAAGTGAAACTCTTCATATTTCAACTTGTCCAGACAGCAATTCGATTCTGTTAAAGTTGGCAGCATTAGCTCGGAGCACGTCTCGTATGTTCTATCATTCCTTCTTTCGCGATATACTACGTACAAATGTGGAGCTGCAAAGGTATCGACACTTCCGCTGATTTCTGCCTTCTCCGCGCCTTCGGACGGAGTCGAAATTCTAGAGAAGCAACTGGGAAAACAAATACCTACTAGTGCATATCGATTTACAAATGATAGTCGACCTGTGGACCTCCTCTATTCAGGGAGATGTGACGTTCGACATCGCCGTCGCTCGCTCTCGGTAAGAAGTGAACGGGCCGAAAACCGAATCTACTTTATCTCCATGCACCAGTGTGTGCCCCAGATCGTTTAATATGACGTTCCTTGGCGCGCAGCGCTGCCGCCGCCAACGAGTTGTAGGTAGGCCGCTTCGCCGCGCCGTGTTGCGCCGCGTCGGTAGAATGGCCCGGCCCTGCCCGGCACGTTTCCGCCTGGCAGCAGCGAGCGTGCGGTTCACGGCCTCAACGCCGGAAAAAAAATGAGGGGAAAATATCTGTGAGGAGGAGGCGACGCACAGTCTGTCGAGGCAGTCGCATGGCGACAATCGTTTATCAGTTTGTTATCGCCAGTGATAATCGAATTATATTACCTAACAAGAGGCACAGGTCTCGAATTAAAAGAAATGTCTATCAACTTCTTGAAATCGAGCAGACAGAGAGAAGGGCGTTATCAAAAAAGCACGCTAGTGGTGACTTTTGTACAATTCCGCGATTGATTCCCGTAAACTGGAAACACCACACAGTGCGTGTAGATTACTAGCGTGCACTAATTTAATCCCACCTTGAGCCTACCACCTAGTCTAGTCAACTTCCAAAATTCAATATGTATCACGTAAAAAAATAAGAAAATTGTGTATGCTATGTAATGCACAAACCAGTTTTCAACATTTTTGAGACACTAATGCAAATGCCGAATGAAGCCTGAACTCTTGAGATCAGTGTTGAAAAGTTTAGTCTTGCTTATCGAACGTATTACGAACCTATTCGTCACGATCATTAACTCGTGACAGAGGTTATTTTTTAATAATAATACTAATACCAATAATAATAATAATAATAATAATAATAGTTAAACGTGGGGTAGCTAGTTTGGAACCCTTTTTTTAAACGTTTGGTATTACATTAGACTTCATCATATTCACGGACGGATCCACAGCAATTTAGTTCTTAGAGTAGAGCAGCTTTGGAAAATTCATAATGGAGAAGTTTGATATTAATTAATCGAATATTTTCAGTATATTTTGTACAGTTTGAGAAATATCGTATTAAAGAGATTGTAGTAAATTTTTTTAACGATCGAGAAAATTTCACAAATACTAACAATTTTCATAAAAAATACATATTTGTATGAAATTAACATAAGTTTACAAATGTTTATAGTTTAGTGAAGGATCATTCTCTGGCTGAGCGACATAATTCATACTTGCAGGATTAATTAATGGATTAAGAGCTAAAGATTATTCGTGAGTAGTAGAAGAATTACACTTAAACGACACACAAATTATGGTATGGTTCTGTACCCATTGAATATACTTATTCTTCTACGAAGAATATGCTTCAGATACCGGATACCGAATTAATTAAATTCACAGATATCTCAATTCACCAGTAGTCGAAAACTTCAGCTTTAAATATTTAGCACATGCATAATATTTTTTCTTCAAATTCGCAAACAATATATATAACCCGAATTTACATGGGTATATTTTCAATATTTTAATACTGATATCCGGGAGCATCGCCCACCCCGGATGAATTAATGGGAAAGACTGTGGGTCGGAGAGGGGCTCGCGAGGGATAGCTTGAGACAGGAAGGGCACCCGAGAGTAGTGACCAGTGAGTCCGGGAGGGGGTCGCTCAAAACCCAGGAGTTGGAGAGTAGTGACTGAAATAGATATTTTATTTTTTACTGTTACGTGATAGTTTGTTATTGCCTTCGATACAGAGTTCGATATACGCTGCATAACGTACATGAATCGTAAAGACCGTGGTTATGAGGGAAATACGAATACAGTAAAATGATGCTATATGTTCCCTTGCGGAGGAATTACGTACTGTAATTATGGGAAGGGCATATGAAAAGTAAAAAAGTCAAGTTAATATCTAGTTCATTAGTAAATAAGTACATTTGGATCAATGAAATTAAGTAAAAAAAAAAAAAAAATTGTGTATGTACCACGGGCGTTAACTGGTTCCTTATAACGCCCTTGGTGCATAAATATCTATTAGACATTGTTTTATATAAAAAATATACAATTTTCACGTTCCCTGAATTTTTCGTCACACATATTTTAATCGAAATCATTGTTCGAATCGTGAAGAAATTCACGTTACTAATGGATAATACAGGAGAGCAAAACCTTTTTGAAGATTTTTGAGAAAATGTTCTGCAAGTGTGTTTTGAAATGCGCCTGTCGACACGCATTTACTATTTTATTCTTAGAGGATTTGAAGAAGCTTCACTTAAGCCTTTGTCTTCACAATTTTCATCATATCAAATACTTTTATACTGTAAATGCTAATGACGCGCGGAATATTTACTTTATGAAAATGCATATGCTTAATGCCAATTAATGAAATTTCCGCAAGTTATAATAGATATGGCATTGTCTTTTAAGGTCTATCCGAGCCAAAAGTTTAAAGAAAACATTCAGGCACATTTTTAAGAAAATCTGACAATATCGGATTTAAATTACGCGAAAACAGTCTGAATAAGTAAACAAGATGTCATTTTAAGTCCTTTTGGATTCCTACATCGCGTACAGAGTCTAGCAAAATTACATCGTCACTTACAGTATTTTTGAAGGAAAATAAGTTTTCAGATATTACAATCTCTTTTCGTGATACTTCAGAATTTTGAATCAATTGAAAAATCGAGATGAATACTAACAGCGAAAGATTCTGCACATGATCGTGACATGTGCAATTCATTTCACCAAATTGCTGATGTTTTATGAGTTAACGAAGAGTGTGTACGTTTGTGGCAAATCGATCCTCTTGTGACCTGGGAGGAGGTGGGCCATTTAATTTCTGCTGCTGGCGGATAGAGCAGTAGGGTGCCGGAAACTGTAGTCAGTTTACGTATTTCATTCGATTGGTCTGTTGCGTGATAAGCACGCGCATAAGAGGACCCACAGAAAACAAAAGAAACAATAGAGATAAAAACGCATACAAAAGTCGGCTATCGCCTTTTCACCGAAGATACCAGGCTAAAATGTCAACTGAAAGAGAACAATTTTACACACTTCATGAATAGTACTTTGTGATGTATTTAGTATTCAAAATTATTAGATTCGTGATAGATTAAAAAACTATTTCATTTAAAAAAGTGTATGAAATTTTGGCACACTCTACACATTAGGAGGTAAATTGTATGTTGCAAATTCCATTTTAATTAAATATGTTTATAATTAATTAATAGGATGTCAATCATCAAAAGCTGTACGAAAAATATTATTAAAAAATCAGTTATAAATTTAATTGTTGTAACAACTGCGTCCAGGCAGGTGACTAGTGACCACATTACTCGAGAAACTTCGCTATCTCAACTTCTGCACCCTTTTGATTTTTCGTGTAATCCATATATAAATGCAGATTACATGCACTTCAGACATAGATATAATGTGGTGTAAGTTTCATTCTACAGATGAATATAATTTAATTTACGAAAATTATCAATTTTCTTTCTAAAAGGAGGGATTGAGAAAATGAAAACGACTTAGCCCTAGACTCCTTTCAAATTCGCAGAGCCTGAAGCTGCGCCAGATTGATACAAGAATATCGACTTTCGACTAGGGAAACGTACATGGGTTTTGGAAGAGAGAAAGGAAAACACCTTCTCAGTAACAGGGGCCCCAAAACACATGTCTCGCCAAATTCTTGAAATTGGCTTTTGACAGCATCTGTACTACGTATAAGCGGAAGTAAAAACGTTGATAACAAAACAAAGAATAATGTAGTGATTATTCCACTGAAGATTTAGAACTTACGAAGCATCTCAGACATATGCTGAAACATAAAAAAGTCCTTTACATTACAATTCTCGTAAGTCTCGCTTTATGAGGTTCCTAATATATTATATATCAGACGTAAAACGGGTAGTACCGAACCACATGCACGAAGTCCACTGTTGGCCTGATACCAGTGTGGCGTCCAAGGCACTCGGAGGCGTTCGCTGTAAGCTGTTATCAGCCTGAGCGGCAGTCGCACCGCGCCGCCTCCGCGTGCACGCATCTCCACAGCGCTCGTGGCTTGCCAGCGCGCGAGCGATCGAACCGCGACTGCGTGCCGGAGCGGTGCAGTCAACGCGTGCGAAAACTTAACTTGAGAAAAACCGGAGGGGAGACGGTTTGCCTATTCTGCAACCGTCCATTTTGTTGAGATACCCCTCTTGTTTTTGCATACAGGCACTTTCATCCGTCACGAATTCCTAAACATGCATCAATCGCTTGGTCGAGTGTTCGCGGTTCTGTATGTTCTTTTCATATTCAGCGCGGTAACGTGACAGGTACTACATAAGATCCGAGATGTATTGAAAGTAAAAAACCGCCCATGAGAAAAAGAAGATCAAATTGTCCTTGAATTGCGATGTGGTAAATCAATAAACGACAGTGCCCTTCAACAGAGTTCTCGGGCACTTCAAGCAAACGTTTGGCAACGCTGTAACGGGAATATTATTCCAGGATTGATGTATTCCGAATTAGCAATCTTCACCGCGAGCACAATCGTCACGAAGCAGTTGCTTCAGTTCGGTTCGGGGCGGAAGAGGTCATTGAAAATCGCCTGGAAGCTTCTGCAGACAGAATTTCAGGCAATGCAATCGCATGCAATGTGCAAGGGGAAATGGACTGAACGATTGAATATAAAACAATTAAATGAATCAATACATGATACTAAACTGTATTTGAAAACTATTATACATACATTAAGCTGCGATATTATTCACAAAAGAACACAAAATATCACGGGTTTTCCCCCTAGTAGATTGAATATAAATCACTTAAAAATAAAAAACACAGCAAATCGTTTCGAACATATATTTAAGATTAAATTTTGGCGAGAACTCCACTTGAAAAAAAGTTGCTACATAAGAGTATTGCAGAATCTAAAGACTAAATGTATATTCAAACATTACTTTCTCGCGTACTACGTTCAATAAGTATTGTAATGTTGCGGCAAAAACAGGTGATTTTTTGATAGACAAACTCGTACTGGGAGGGGGGGCTAAGATGATAAAACTGGTTCTAATACGTAGTAAACTAGTTCTCTTACACATTGTATAGTCAAATTCCACGTAGTGTGGATCCTGGATAATGAAATATTGCTTTCGGCCAAATTCTGTCTGTCCGTCCATCCGTGAGAAACGCGTAAGAAGCATTTCCACTAAAATTGACATTCTCCCATCCAAATGATTTAGGCCGCGGCCCCTTCAATTTGAAACGGACTGTACACAAAATCTTTACATGCTCAAAATTTTCTCAAAAGTGGCTCTAAATATATTTTAGAATGGACATGTTTATAAGAATTGCGCTTATTTCATTTCCCTTGAATTTAGGAATTTTTGAAAAACGCAAATGTTAATAATTTTGTTCGGCATCTTCGTACAACTACGAAATTAAAAACATACTTTTTGTCTTAACTAACTTATTTTACAAAGTACAATCTTTAAAAAAGGTTATCTACAATTTTTCAAAAATCTGAGTAGTTTCTGCGTAGTTTGGCGTGAAATATACACGAAGAGAACTCAAATTTTCGAAAAATTTTACATTACCTTATTACAAAATCTATTATTAAAGAACAGATTTCATTAAAGTAAATATCTTAATAACTGTAATTGTAGACCGACGCCGAATAAATTTTGGATTTTTGCATCTCTCCAAAAATCAGAGTTTGCAATAAAAATGAGAACAGCAACCGTCTTAAAAATTTCTCCAGCCTATCCAACAACAAAATTTAATAAAAAACGATGGAAACATTTCTTTTTGTTGAAAATTTTTTTAAAACGTCCGAGAGGCTTCATGTAAAGTACCCAACAAAATGAAAACGTCAGTTTCAAATTCAAGGGGTCGCAACATCAGCTAGTAGGATTGGAAATATCAATTTTGGAGAAAATCGGCTGAACGGTTTCGCCACTAGCTTTTTCTACGAACGGACGGGCATTTCGTCATTCAATTTTTCAGTATCAAAGACCCACAAAACATGGATTCTAGCTACACCACGTGTTAGAACTTTTTCTTCTAAATTTATCAACTGCATTTATTCACTTTTTCGTTACCAGGGCTCTGTTATAAGAATTTTTCTGCCGAAAACACCCCATTGCGTGCCTTTTTTTCGCGCAGCATTACATAACTTTCTCTCTACTGCGTAAGCGGTAGCGAAAAAGTAAAAATTACATTCTTTAAAACGGCTCCAATTTTTTCTTTAACATATTCTTCTAGAATAAATAAACTACGGTTATAAAAATGAGTTCTCATTTTAAAGTTCTCATTTTCAGTGAACCCCAATTTTTTTCCATTCTTACTTCTTTTTTCCTTCAAAATGAGTAGGCTTTAGTATCGCGTAATGTTGAGACCTTGGAAATTGCAAATTCCAATTTCTCGCACATGGCAACGCAATAGAAAAGCCGTGGTACTCAGTTTGAAATATTCAGAATAAGTCGTTGATTTATTTCTCATTGCTGAGTGGCATTTCAGAGTGTATGGAACGGAATTTAGGATTGTCAAATTTGTGTGGATGTATAAGCTATAAATGAATGAAGTTTTCGCGCCGAATGCGCTACGATTGGTAGTGATGTTTACATGTGATAGTTGAGATGTGTTAATGAGAACAGAAAGTGTGATTGTATAATTTTGCGTAACCGTTACTAACGCGATAAAGTACGTGCTGTTGTAGTTTTAATTTAAAATGCAATTTTATTTCCAAGTCAGTTTTTTATCGTAACGAAAGTCAACTACCTAGTAAATTTTGTATTTAAACAAATTATGGAATGGGCAATTTCAGCTGAACTGGGATCTCCCATTGAAGACATGTTGACGATTGGTTGGTTGGTTGGTAGTGATTCCGGGCGCGTCAACTGCTAAGGTCATTAGTTTCGTAAGTGTAGTGCGCGTGGTTTCGTTGGGAGGTGGTTGTGATCTTCCCCTCGCTGGAGGGTGAGATTCAGCGCCGCCATACCATCGCTTAGCGGAGTCTTCCCCCACCCACGTGTCCACCTACCAGATCATCCACCAGAGGGGCACCGCCTCAGATGGAACAATCTCTCGACCGGACTCCCGGAATGTGTTGTAGTGTATGTTAGAGTAAGTATGTGAAAGTAGGGCGAGGAAGGAAAGATCACGCGCGGTCCGTGGCCCGTTTGATAGGGTACTGCTCCGGCATTCGCCTGGTGTTGATTGGAGAAACCACGGAAAACTACCTATCACAGCAGCTGGCCATCGTTCTTGAGATAGTAAGGTGAAAGGCAAATACTCCACTATAATTTCTCACTTACAATTCAAAACTAGAGGTGCTACATCACATATTTTATCAAATTATTGGTGTTTTGTATGTATTTATTTTTCTTCTTTCTTCGTTCGGGTCATCTAGGGAATAGGAGACCATTTTATTTCTTCCTTTTAAGTTGCTCTTTCTTCTCCAGTACATCTATTATTATTATTATTATTATTATTATTATTATTATTATTATTATTATTATTATTATCACCACGATCATTATTCGAATTTTCAAAATTATAGTTTTAATTGAAAATTGAACCTACGCTATATTGTTAAACAAATATTGTTCTATTCATGAATTGAAAGAAAAATAAACATGTTCTTGAGAAAATCATGTTTTAATTTTTACTTGTTACCATTACAATCAAAAGTCCATAAAAATCAGCATTTTCTAAAAAATGTACACTACTTTAATGTAAGATTTAATTTATAAAAACGTTTTCTCTCTTCAATAATGTAACTCAAGAAAAGGTTAACTGAGCAATTTTGAAAAATTGCGATATCAATGAAAATTAGACCTGAACCATTTTTATATACAATTATTTATTACCTATATTCCTTCTTTCGGGCCACAAATACTAAAAAAAAATCGGAGCCATTTTTGAGAAAATTTGGAAAATGTCACTGGCACTTGCTGTAAAGTAAGTTCCTCTCAAAAAGTACGATAACAAATTCATCAGGCCAGCAAACCAGATCGATCGGAGAATATCCATTTCGGTAAAAGTCTGAACTGCTTAGGTAATACTACTACTCACCGACAGATTGCCGAAAACCAATTTTCTGTATAAGAGTCTGACGAAATACGTGGATTCTGATTATACTACGTATCCGAGAAAATACATTTCTGTAATTCGGACCAAGAAGATGCAGTTTTCCGGTAACGGACCCATAAACCTGTCGAAAATTTTTACTGTCGAAAATTTGCATTTTTCCAGCAACATTAACAATACTTTCTATTGAGAAACTACGCAACAGTACACGTGAAAGTTAAAAAAAAAAATTCATATCTGAAGTAAAGATTTTCCAAGTAGTATAAAATCAATATACGTTCAATATTCTGTCCAGAAAATGAACTTTCATCCTTCTTATATTCTTTCCCTATAATAACTACAATTCTTTGTGATAAGGAGCTCGGGACTGAACTGTTCGGGTAAAGATAAACTCATATCTAATTCACATTAGTGGGTAGTTCAATTAGACTATTTCGGACACCTTTTGGACACGCAACTCTGCAGCCAACTTTTAATAAAACATTTGCGACATTAAAAGAGATATTCGCAAGTGTTGAACGATATTTAATTATATCCAAAGACAGGTTTGTCATTTATCAACAAAATGCTAAATTATCAAATTGAAAGATTTGAGTAAATCTGCACTATAAAACAATTGTGTCACAACATTTTTTCTACATATGTTACGCTAGAATTTAAGAAACTGCATTTCCCTTGCCTGTTTTTAGTGTTAGTATGGTAACGATCACTGGCGGATTTCACACGTCTCGAGGGTTTGTTAGTGTATTTTGTAGGAACGAACCAAATATTCTTCATTCACAATCAACAGGTTAAATCAGTTTTGAACCAAGGAATTTTACATATTGCCAGATAAAATTTAAATATGTCTTCTTAAAAAAATTGAACGTTCTTTTCAGTTATGAAGGCGTTTTTCTCAGAAAGACGTGTATGCGCTTCCCAAACATCTGTCGTTTGGGACTCTTGTCAGTTTTGGGAATGTCTGATTTATTTCCATCACTATATTATATGCAAACGCTGTGTACAAGACAGAGTAATTGTCTTTCTTTTCAGTGCACTTTACTGAAGCGTTCATCAGCGAAACTAATAAGTTTAATTTTACTTATGCGCGTAACAGATATCTTACAATGCATCACAGGAAGATGCAAAAGCACATTTGGAAATAAAAATTCTTTACAGTTAACACAACAAGTCTAACGTGATTACAATATACTGGAGACTTCGGCACATCGGAAACAAGTGCTCATAATGGGCAGTGAATTTGTAGAGAACTACCAATTAGTTCATATTATGAGACATGATGAAAATTAAAACTGTTCCCAACGCAATATTTACATTTAGAGATGTTTTACATCATATGTTAAGACAATGACTAGTCTTTGACATTTCGTTAAATGAAATGTATTAGTCTTCATTTTCATTCTTGAAGACATTTTAGCGGTTATTAGCATCCATCATCAAGATTCTCGTCAGAGGGAGAGAAGAGGGAAAGACGTTGGGAGAGGGAGAGAAGAGAGGATGGGAGAGGGGGAGGGAGAATGTGAGGAAGAGGGGAGAGGGATGAGGAAGATGAAAGAAAGAGAGGAGTGGGAGAAGGAAAGGGGAGAGATATTTTGTAATTGAATGCATTTGTTTATCATTGCGATGAATCCCAATCTACACGGCAAACGCGATGTCAAACATACTTGCGAACAATGTGCATTAGCGATCTATTTTAATTTGTATTCACTAATATATTGAATTGTTTGGTGTTTTCCCCTTGATTTGTTTGTGTCTCAAGAATGACTGTTAAAGGATATTCGAGGCATTTCCAGTGATGAAACGTAATTACAAAATTATCAAAAGTACAATCACATGCAAAAGGACGAGACCAAAGAAAAAAGACTGCCATCACTGGTAGCCTAAACAGTTGAAAGTATTTTTTTTATTGAAATTTGGATACAGACTTATTATTTTTTGTTTTGAGCATGGAAACTAAGTCCCAGTGATGTGGGGTTATTGTACTGGCTTCCTACATCCAAGTTCGCGTGGTCAAACCGACTGGGGGGCGCTAAAGTTTGGAAGAATGGAAAATCCTCCGAGCCATGTCAGGTTTTTGCTATTGCTAAAGAATGCTGAGTTAAAACCCGGCAAAATTAAATCTTCCGATAATTTCCGTTCTAATCAGAACCCATATTCGCTCGACCAAGAAATAACACAAATACAAAATACGCATGTTTTTATATTGTACGTTTTCGTTATTCATCCATAATATAACGAAATCGTTGTTGTGTCTACCCTGGCGAAGAACAAGTGAGTAAAATAAAAGAGTTGGTAGCATTGGTCCGGTAGGTTTGGGGTAGCTACGTAAGTATGAACCAATAATTCTCACTCCCAAGTAGGATCAGCATAACGCCTAACTACACCACAATCCCCATCCTACATCCACCTCTGATGCTGTCAGAGACGGTCACAACATGTATATCGTTTGCTAGATGTAGCACAGTGCATGCCAGAAAATCCAACAATGGTTCTTGTTTTGGCATTGTTCGCTTTATTTTATGTCAATAGGTATTCCAGCACAGTAAGGACTTCGACGAACGCAACTTTTGATGACGCGAAAAAGGTGCCTGTTCAATAATCTAGTATATCACTTCTGCGGCTGGAGTCCCGAAGAGCGCTGTATAAGATTCGGTTTGCTGCGAGAAACTTAAAATTGTGAAGTTGGAGATGATCAATCAACACTGATTTTTCGCAATGTAAGCCAGCGGGCAGTCAATAGTTAACAGCTCTGTAGCTAGCTCCCAGAATATTTGAACGCATCCACAACAGTTGAAACTACTGAAATAAATCAAAGTTTAAAAATATCATTGGCTGTAAGCTACACTTTACAATATTTTTCTTACAAGAAGATTTCATTTCGATTAACATTGTAGTGAATGTTGACAACATCCATTCCAACATAAAAAAAGAGAGAATGTGAGGCTGTGCTAATATATCACTAGCGTTTATCTATTGTAATAGCGTAATTACGGTTAATATATGTAAAACAGACAATAAAGTGATGCTTGAAACGTTGTTTCCTTCTTTCTAGGAGTTAAAATATCAAATACAAATTACGCAATTATTGTACATGGCTATGGTTTTGAAATCCTATGATATACTAGGGGTAAAATGGGCGGAATGAGTACTTTAATTCATGTATTTCTTCTTCTCTTTAGAATGAAGAGGAGCAGAGTACTGCGGACGCCCTTTGGAAAGAAAGGATTATTTCGTTATAATAACAGATAACGTTTCACCGATTCAATTACTCCAGCTCTGTACTTCAAAATCCTTGATATTACCAGTCTTGAAAGTGTCGATAAAGCCTCATCTACATTTTATGAGTATAAAAAAAGCTAATTTACATTTATTGGTAAAATATCGAAATAAATAAGTAGTTCAAATATTTATTTTAATACAAGAGCTCGGTATAAAATACACATGATACTAGATGCAGAATATTTGTTCGGGAGCAATTAACGACACTAGATAAAAAAAACGAAGTATAGTATACGAATTGAAGAAAATTTGTAGGTTCTAATAGAATCACCGATTGGTTTACATGGATATGCACAACAATAGGAAATAATTTCGAAGTACATATTGTAGTATTCTGTAATCCTCGGTGAACCGATTGCCAACTGATCTTGTTAGATTTCTTTAAACAAATTTAAATCTATTCATAAGGCTGAAACAATTTTATTTTCTCATTACGAAGTAGAGAGAAAGTTCTGTAATGCTCAGTGAAAAAACGGAGAAAAACGTATTATAGGACCCTGATAACGAAAAAGTGGATAAATGAAGTTGCTAAATTTAGGGGGGGAAATCCGCTACCACGTAGCCAGAATCCATATTTTGTGGGTTCGAAAACCGAAAGCGTCCGTCCGTCCGCGTGTCGGTCCGTGTCTGTATCCAAAATGTTTTTGGATAGTACTAAGGACTTTTAAGAGAACGGTGTATGTCTCATATTCGTTAAAATCTCTGATTTTTCAAAAACTGCAAAAGTTCACAATTTTTTCGATGTGTTCCTACAACTAAAATATTGAAGATAGCCTTTTTTTCTCTTCATGAGATATGTTGCTTGAAAATAGATTTTGAAATAAGGTCATGAACAATTTTTCGAAAAGATGAATACTTTTCGTGTAACTTAGCGTGAAAATATGAGCGAGAAAGTACGCGCTGTTTGACCACCACTATTTTTGTATTTTTGGTGTTGCTTTACCACTAGTTATTTTAGCCGGTGTCGCTAGCAGAATTCCGTAACTACTACGCTCTGCCATGTGACGGAGGTTAAGCAATTCGAGAAATCCTAGTTAGGAACCCCGCGATCTACGGGAGCCGGGCTCCTAGCCGAAGGATATAAGGCAATGACAAACGACTGACTAGATTAAAAGAGGTTTACTCCACAAGTTCGAAGCCAGTATGTGGCCATGTAATAGAACGTTGTTACGAAATGTAACAGAACTTCATAACGCCCGTCACAATATTTATACTGACAAACGTATCATGACTAGGATTGAAACAGCTCAAATTTACGTACTTTGTAATTTTGTTTATTCACATAAATATGATTAAAAAATGGAATAGAACACTGACGTATCATACGCTACACAATTATTATTTTTCAATGCCGGAGGCAGTACACAAAGGATATATAAGGAAGGAAACGACAAATGCTAAGAAATCTTAAGAAATGGAAAATGAAGCGCTTAGTTTACTGATTCAACTTATTTTCTCATATGTTTGATAGTTGTGAACTATCAAATTAATCTCATGAGGAAGGTACCTTTCATTTATAACGTTATCTTTGCAGGTTCCTTCAACATCTAATTTTAGGTAAATTCGTATCAATTAATGTCCAAATTCCTTTTAGCAATACTTGTGAATACCATAATAATCTATATTATTTATTTCAATGCGCACAGAATTTGACAGAAAACCATGCAGTCCCTTGTCATCCTTCACGAGAGATGAATATGGATTTTTTAAACACCCAGAAACACGGTAAAAATAAAATCTACACTAATTTCCAAAACGCGCAGAAATTAAAAGAAACTATACCGTCACCCGCCATTTATGTGCCTATGTTTTCATAATGTACCCAATAAGTCAGGGGGGAAATCCAAAAGTAATGAAACAGTTTCGATTTTGACTAAATTATGCATTTATTTGTGTTATTCTGATACTCAGTGCTTCACAGTTTACGTCATAGCTAATGCCATGCGATATCAAAGCTTCCACGGAAGAGACCGCCGGGTTTCAATATTTGCGATTCAAGTGCTGCTTATGTATCAGCAACATTTTTAAAATTCTTGGTAGGTAAAGAACTGTTGTACCGCATATATACTATACTATGATTTTATAGTATTCGCGCGAAGACACTTTTTGTTAAAATATTTAATTTATTGGTCTGCCGTACGAAAGTATGTTAGTTGATGTTCTTGAGAAGTGAGCATGCTTCTTTTTGAAAGAACATTTTGTGTGGATTTGTTTAGCAGCATTTTTCCTGCTGGTCACAACTAGTAGAGGTGGTAATAATGATAAATAAAAATGAATAATAACAACGATAATAATAATAGTAACAATAATAATAATAATAATAATAATAATAATAATAATAATAATAATAATAATAATAAGAAGAAGAAGAAGAAGAAGAAGAAGAAGAAGAGGAAAAAGAAAAAGGAAAAGAATTCCCAGAAGATATCAGTTCAACTATTGCACTCCACAGAGTCATGCTACCGAGAAAGAAATGGGGAAGGGTATAACGAATCTCTCAAATTTCCATGGGCAACTGATTAATGCTTTGGGGAAGTATTTCAGAAATGAAACACTAACATGAACTGCATAGTCCAATAAGTAGATAGCAATTACAGTGTTTGTGTATTCTTCCACTGTTGACTGTAGCAGATTCATGCGATGCCTTGAGATAGCAGAGATCTGGAGACAAAAGTCACTCGAGAATACTTCATTGTACATATCCCGTAGGAGGAGCTAATCAAAATGTAGGCAAAACTGTGGGGTACGTGTAGCCTGCCAAACCTAAGTAACGAACACGGAGTATTTAAAGACCCCGGAGAAATACTCGTGTAAACGGCAATCGCAGAACGCATGGCCACGGTTGAAACGAGCATTAGCAGTGTTGAATTCAACAAATGTATGTGGGGAAACAATCATCCACAACATATGCGCCAAGAAATACTGCCTACCACAGGAAAAATTTCTTATTACGTGAATCATCCACAAACGATCCTAGAGAACAACACCTACAAATTGTACAGGGACCAAAGCAACTGAGAGATAAAACTGTTCATAGCCAACAGACCTCATATATCCATCTGGGATAAGGTATTCAATGATGTGGTAATACCAACCTACACAGCATGCCAGCCGAAGATAAATTGGTCCATGTGGTGTAGAAGGAATGATCCCTGCAAGAAGGTAAATTAATACCTACGAGCAGCAAGTAGCAGCAAAAGCTGCTCATGTATGGGGAGATACATTAAACATACTAATTAAATGCTTTCCTTCCGCCGGCGTCACACACCAATTCGGATCTTGGCCTGACATCCGCTCTGTCATTGTACTGTCAGACTACCGAGATAATGAGGGATGAGCCGTAAGTAGGCATTCTATTGCGTTGATTTTCTTTCAATTTCGCCACAACGAATTAGAGATAGCGGTTTATTTTTTTTCCATTTTTCGTTCAAAAAATATCTGACTATTATCACCAGGTATATAATTGTTAATTACACTTTTTACCTTTATTTATGAAAGGGTAGATACATAAAACAATAATAAGTGGTACTAAAAGAACATATACTTTCTCGTATTATTTGTAACGGCTATGCAATATTAGACGTGGAAAAATTATCAGCAAAATTATTCCTTATTCTCTAAATTATGAATTTTAGGGTAAAAACGAAAAATTGTTATATTTCTGTAATGTGTTGTGAGCACATTTGGAAATGCAGCCATGGTTTGAAATGTTCATCTAAGCTTATATTTTTATTTATAACACATGCATTCACTGCAATCACAACCAATGATAACCATGACATTTTAACTTTTCTTTTTGTTTTCTTGGAGACGTCTTTGGGTGTCGTAATCTTTTTCTTGGTGACGCAACGCAATTCGTTAATTTACATTCCAGATATATGCCCCATCCCAAACCCGCTCCCAGCTGTGAAAGACGGGTAGGGGTGCTTGGGGTGGGTAGCAATTATCGGAGCCCACAGTACGAGAGTCCGTAAAAGCGGGAAGATGGGCAAAGTAACAGACATGTCGCCATGAAAACGTGCCAGAGTGTAAGTGTTACTACTATCCAGTAATAATACAATGACATTTACTCGTATTGTAGGAGTTTGTGCGGTGTATATCAATAGAAAAGTTATAGGAAGAAACGGGGCAACTTTAGCCACTTTCTAAAAATCAGGAACACAAAAGATCGCCACTTTCTTCTGCAGCATTTCAAGACGTTCTTTCTCACAACGTATGTAGTAGTCGAGAAAGTAAAAACTAAGCATTTCGAAAAACTTACATTATTATAGCGACAAAGGGTTGTAAATCTGGAGTTCGTTTTTAGAAATGAGAACATGCCCCATAATTAATTAACGAACAGCCGGCGCAATACACAATGAACTGAATAACGAATTCAGTAGATTCTTCAAATTTTCTTTGATGCAGAGAAACTTGGAGATGTCCATTTCCAAACATGTTTATTGGGAAAGGCGCCAATTTCACTTTCAACCACTTTGTCGGGAAAAACATTCTGAGACAGAAATCAATTCGCAAAGAAAATATTAAATAGCTTTAATTTAGTGTGTGGCTTTGACCAACAATCAAATAGAGATAGATAGGAGAAAAACTTCTATTAATGAGACCAATTATGAAATCTCGACTCGTTTATACGACAAAATATCTATTAGAGAATGCACAACGTGTTTAACCGAGGTATCATTTGCGTCCAGTTTTCTTCTTGGTGTTTGCTAAAAGGACGTGTCTTCTCTGAGTTTCTCAGAAAGATAACATTTTTCAACTTTTTCAATATTTTTACGCGTTCTTCAAATCTCATTAATATCCACTAACCGAGGACTGTTGAAAACCTGTAGGCAGAGCGACATAGGCGCTAGTATTGACCACTTGTCTGTCCGTCCGCTGTGGTGAATGCCAGCGCCAGGCACGGCTTGATATTCAATTCGCAGTATGCAAGTCGCAAGTTTAGAAGCGAAAGTTAAATTCATTGCACTAGTGAGAGGAAAATTAGATACAGATTGAGTGAATATGAAAAAAACGCCGAACACATGACGAACTTCGTAAAGAATTAAATGTGCCAAGAATGGGGGAAGGTATGATAGCACGCTTCTTTTCTTTCAATTATTTACTAGCGGATTACATACAATAATAATATACATAACACGTTTATAAATAAAGTTCCTTGTAAACTTATTGAGTTTCTTTAATACCCTCCTTTGTAAATGAAACAAATGTAATTCGCGTCTGCGTAAGTGAATTGTCTTTATAAATGAGAAGAAAACTTTTAAAGTGAGAAACGGGATAGGAAAGACACCTCATTGTGAATAAAATTTGTCCCTTGATATCCCACTTAGCCAGCTTCGACTGTGAAAAAAAAAGCATCTAGCAATAAGGAGGCGAGGGATCGTTTAACTCCACCATCACGCTCTTGGAATGGGGGAAGAAGTTGCACAGGTAGGGGAAGGTAAGATAGCACGCTGTCCGTGGCCCGTTGTTGAAGGTATTGCTCTGGCATTTGCCTGGAATTGTTCGAAGAAAACCGATCAGACCAGATGTCTTCAGAATTTCCGTCCCCACGGCGGCAGGCCTTGACCCAGTTATTTGCCAGAGGCCGAATATCCATCAGCGTCACGTCTGGAAGGTACCCCATCCCCACCCGCAACTACGAAGTTCCAACTGCGAACTGGCTAACAAACTACCACTATTGCACCCTATGATAAAACAAGTAGATAAATGTTGTATTTATTTTTTCCCGGCGAAACGAACGAGAAATGTCGCAGCTTTGAAAGTGAAATTTTATCCCATTACAGGATAATCTACAATTTTATGCCATTATCAGAACTATATTTAATGACTGTATTGACAGTCGCTGGTCTCGTGCTCACGTGTCACTATCCAGTCAGTTCAACAGAACACTGAAAATGTTATTAACATTTAGAGTATTGTAAACGTACTCTATCATAAGCAACTTCATGTGATTGCGCATTTGTAATAAAATTGTTCATTTAGTATTTTGAATTTTGCTTGGATTAATAGTAGTGTAATTAAGAATATTATCGTAAACATATTATTTGCGTTTGTTATGATCTCGTTACCCAAATTTTAAAATAATTACAAAGGAATTGCGATCAAGCTTTGATTTATAAGTGTGTTTACTATGAAACAAAAATCCGAATAAATAATAATAATAATAATAATAATAATAATAATAATAATAATAATAATAATAAAATCATAGGCGAAGCGACGCAGAGGCTAATAAGTACGGCATCGCTACAAATCAAACGCGTCACTTCCTTTATAAATAGATGGCACTGGTGGCATTGAGCCTTGGCAGACGAGAGGCGGAAAGCAGGCGCTGACCGCACGGGCGACCCTAACACGTTTCCGCTCCGACCATTCGAGTCCGGGTCACGGCAGCCATTTCTCACACAAAAGGCACCAGCACGATGTGGGACCAGGAAATGACTATCTACACCTTTCTTCACATTCGAGCAGATGCAGAGAAAAAACATTTTAAACTGCTAAGCTTAAAATAAATTATGTTCATAAACAATACTTCGATATAATTGAGTGTTCCATATCACACATTATTTATAGTACAACCATAAACTGTGATGTTTCAAGGTTAAATACCAAATATATTTCACTTATTGGAATCATGACATAAGTGAACTAGGTGCTCTAAAAGTACGTACTTTCTCCCATTATTTTTAAATTTGCTATTTTCGAAAATTCAGACAGTTCAAGAAAAAATATTTGAGAGAGAAACACCCTTTTTGCTGGGAAATGTGGCCACCTCCCTCACCATTATTTTAAGCATCAATACGTGGAAAAAAATTTAAAGAAAAAAATTGATCGATTCCTGATAAAAAAAGGTAACTTTTTCCTATTTGCCTATATTACGAACAAAATTACACGAAAACTACTCTTTTTTCGACAAATTGAACCTGATCTTATTTCAAGAACTGTCTCTAAAGAACATATGTCATTATGCAAAAAATCTCTATCTTCAATATTATAATTAAAGTAAGACGCCTCGAAATAACTTGCAATTCTCGAAAAATCTGAAATTATAAACAGAGATAGCACATTGAGACCTGCACCTTCTCTTAAGCATCCTTTACGCTATCCGAAATAAAGTTTTTATTTTAAACAAATGTGGATTAATTTTTTAGAAAATTTTGAAAACCTTTTTGATGCATCACGTAAAAAACCCTCAAAAATCAAAATATCCGTTTAAAACTTCCAAAGCCTCAAGTTCGTTCAGACCTATCACGAAATATCAATTTAGGAGAAAAATCGGTTAAACGGTTTAGGCGCTAGCCTTGATCATAGACACTTTGCCGTCAATTCATTTTTCGGTACCAAAGACTCACAAAAGATAAATTCTGGCTATACCAAGTGTTAGAGTGAGTAATTTACTATATATAGCAATAGGATTCATCTTTTTCGTTACCAGGGCCCAGCAAAAAGGTTTTTTTTTACCGAACAGTCCCCATTTTCCATCGCAAGATTACATAACTTTCTCATCTTACGAAGTAAGTGCGAGAAAGTAAAAACTCACACTGCAATATAGTGAAGTGGAATTTCCTTCGCCTGAAAGGACGACGTACGCTACAATACTGCCCTCATTACGTACGAATTTCTCACACATTCATTTGGAAATTAGGTTCACAGGTCTCTTTAACGTGTTTACTGCATTTGGTTTCCAGACACATTACCAACAAAATTTCTTCTGATGCACTTACGCGCAGGTCATTCTCATCCCAATGAGTTTTATCAAATATTCCGGATACTCATTCAGAGTGAGCACTTGTTTCTGGCCTTGTAGCGATTGTTACAGCCGAGACGTTGCGGTGTTCCATCCCGGATTGGACCGTGAGATCAGCCGTCGATAGGTTGCGGGGGTTCCCCCCATCCAAGTATTCGCGCTAGCTAGGGTATGCTCTTGTCTCCCGATAATGTAGAAATGTAGTGCACGTAAGTATGGGGGGGGGGGAGGAGTTGACAACAGCGCACGGTCTCTGGCCTCTTACGGGACAGCTCCAGTATTCGCCTGGTACTGATCACAGAAACCACGAAAAACTACCAAATAGAGGAGCTAGGTACTCGAATTCTCCTTCAGGCAGCGGCTGAATTCAACCTATCTAAAAAGCTAGTGTTGAAAATCCGCCCGAAGTTGAGACCAGAACCTGAGAACCTCTCAACCAAAAACACCGAACGCTGAAACTGAGCCATCCCAGCCGGGAATAATCATTCACCAAATGCAGAGATGATTTCTTATTTTACATTTACATCTGGATTTTACCCGCGGCTCTTCCTCTACGTTACACGTAAGGTTCCCTAACTATCAAATACTTTATATTTCATTCCCGTGTGTCACGTTCGAAACAGTAATTATTCATAATTCAAAACTTACGGTGGCGTATTCTTTCATTTATGGCTCGCACGGGTAAAAAATATAAATAGTTCTCAAATGTTCGCTCGCATTTCAAAATATTTTTATTTTAATGCGTTCGCATTAGAAATCACAAGCAGGTTAAATCTAGTATTCTTGAACACCTCGCATGTAACCATACTTCAGTATCGCTTGGATATAGAACAGAATAAAACAGAACAGAACACAAGAGTTCTAAAACAGCAGGATGAAAACATCATTAATGCTAATTGTTAACTAGTGTTAAATGTTACACAATATATATATATATATATATATATATATATATATATATATATATATATATATATTAATACATTATATCAATGTTTCGTAAAGCATAAAAACATTCTTTAAAAATTCAATATCAACCCTCTCTATTAAAAACATACGGGGTAGAGTACAAAACTGCTTACATTTTAATCCATTAAATGTATTAAGTCTTACCACTCTAAGGAAATATTCGTTTCATCGTCGATAAATGTGATTAAGAGCTAGTTGTGCAGAGGCATTTCTTAAACCTTACTAATAATTTGAGTAAGCTGTATTTTAGACTGCCATAACTAGCGGTTGTTGGATGCCATGTTTGACAACTCTCTTTTAAACTAAAGCTTGAATATCGTAGGGCGTGAACAATTATCCAGATTTATCGTTCGAGAATGACGAGTGGGGAAGCTGCCAGGGGTCTATAGACAGACAACTTGGCATCAATTTATTGTATGCGTTGAGTGTATATCATCGAGAGCCAAGAGATCTCGGAAGGCAAAATAAAGAATCAACAGATTCATGAGCATTTTCCACATTTGTGGGCAATAGTACACGCATTTGAAAACAATCAATCAAGAATCTTCTCCTCCAAATCCAATTTATTTCAACACTCACACGCACATACACAAGTTTACTGCCATGCAATGTCATGTTCTGCCATGTAATAGTTTCCTTATCACCACCACCATAACCAACTCACATGAACGTGTCAGCCCCAAAGAACCTCCATTTAGGTCGGATGTAATATCAATATTTTCAACGCTCGCAGACTTCATTTCGTTGATATAGCGATGCGAAGAACAGTTGACAAACGCAAATTTTCATACGTTTACTAATATCCAGACGTTTTCAGATTCCTCGTAAAAATAAACATGTTAATAATAACAAATATGTCACGTAAGGGTCATAGTCATTCCATATTTATTGATTTTTTTAATTCAGTGAACGGGAAAACGTGGAATATAATACGTGCGCAAAACGTTTAAATTCATCTGCGATAACTAATTAAATAAGTAAATAAATTCGCGCTCGCTCACCCCGTCCTTCAGCACACCTTCCTTCCATTTACATGTTTGTCGTCATGCAAATGTTTTCTCTTCACTTCTTTCAAAAGCGTATAAGAAACATAAGAAGTAGCAACATATAAGAAGCAAATACACAATAAACTGCAGATTTTTTAGCCCATTATTTAAAAAAAACGTAGTGAATGTAATGTGTGGAATATAAATGCCAAATATTCAATTTCAGAAGGCACTACTTTCCTAGCAGTAAGGAAAAAACTATCAGTATTTGTACGGTTTATTGTTACAATGTCTAACTGGTTGGTACAGGAGCGGAGTTCCGTATATCTACGGAGTTTGAAAAAAATATTTGCCAATATTTGACTACCACATGCAGGCAAGTTGCCCACCAAATAATTTTCAAAGGAAACAAAATAAACACATGTGTAATCATGTCTTAGTATCATGGTAGAATACCTGTTAGAGAAGTTTCCTGGCGCAACACAGGTAAAGGCTGTAACATTCAAAGCCAAAGTTGCCTCCATCTGCAAATCCGACTTGACCGATGAAATCGATTAAACAGCTCTCACATTACGAATTATTTTGTCAATACCAATAAGTACACTTTAATGTGATGTAAATAATACATTTGAAACATCTGACAACGAGCAATAAAAATAATATCACAGAAAAGAGAGAAATGTGTACAGAAAATGTAGCTACAAAGCGAAATTAGGAAAATATCAGCTATCAAAAAGGAAAGGATAAAATAATATTTTTTTCACAATGCGGAATATTATTTGCCTAGTACAAAATATTAAACTTTGTGGTTTAGTGTTAGAAATGAATCCAAATTTAATACTCGCGTTATTCATTACACTTCCCGTCCCTAAACACGAAGATTCATCCTCGCATTTCGCTGAATCTTCACCTTTCGAATACGCTCTGCATTCTATATTCTCGTAATAAAAAATTGCGACAGTGTGAACACAGTAAAACACATCAAACAAATACAAACAAGAGATTTCTTCAAGCATAAGTACACCAAGTATACTTATATTTAGTACAATGTTGAAACAAATACACATAATACATTTCTGATGCATATCTTCCAATTTGTTGATAGATGATGGACACTAACTTCCCGATTCAATCGCGTGTATTCCAAACGA
Source organism: Gryllus bimaculatus (assembly GCA_017312745.1). Taxonomy (NCBI): domain Eukaryota; kingdom Metazoa; phylum Arthropoda; class Insecta; order Orthoptera; family Gryllidae; genus Gryllus; species Gryllus bimaculatus. The sequence continues at coordinate 443,973 of BOPP01000126.1, read as the reverse complement.
ACTTAAAATTAATTATACAAGTGATCTAACAAGTGAAAAAGACGAGAAAGTAAAAATCTTAACACATCTTTCTCATTTCGTCTCATTTCCTTTACAGACTCGGGAAATAATATATAATCCACGATACAGTCAGTATCTGTAATAGAAACGTATTTTTGTGGTCGACTATGCGAATATCATAATTGTAACGCCATCATCAATGACTAAAATTAAACCGTTTCATCTTAGATCGGTACACAGGCATTAAGTATATATTCCTAAATCAGAGAATTGTGAAGCAAGAACACAACTGCTGTGGTTCGAACTCTGCCATACATGGCTAATGTAGCTTGCTCGTGAAAAACGAATGATCCAGTGCAAATGTACGCACGCACTTGCAGCATTGTCTTTAAAATAAACTTAAATAAAATAAGAGTTTTTATGACAGAAATTCGCCGTTTTCTGGCGCACGATTACATAACAGTCTCGCCTTACAAAGAAATTCGTATGGCGAGAAAGTAAAAAACGCACATTATGGAGGTGAGTGAAATACAAGTGAAATATATTCTCGGTCAATTTAAACCAGAATGGGGCTATAATCTTGCTGATTTGTAGGTGTAGAACCACACAAAAATCCACATGAGATATAGAATCGAGATGAGGCCTAATTTCATGGGATTCGTAAGAATATGGAGCCTCTTAACCCCAGTTTTCAGTTTCCAAGAGTAACCACACAATTCTATAACAGATTTAATAGGAAACAAAATATCTTCGATTTGTCGAGATTATTGAATCATTATCTTTTCTCTAATGTGTGTCTCCAGCCAAAAAGCATTTACATATATTTCAAACTAAGAATAAAATTGGGATTGAAAAATTAAAGGTTAATTGCCCTTATTTAAATAAACATAGAAAATGAAATAAATAACTCACTAGTAAAATAATGGAACTCGTACACAAACGTTTCTGTAGCTCAGTTTACCTATTCTACAGAATTAGTGCAACTGTCTGGTGTACATGATACTCCAGCCAAGTTGATTTAACAATGGATACATAGACATAACCAGAATGAAGGTTTCGAATGCTTGCCTCCCCGACGTAGGAATTGGTCAAGATATACAAAATGGAAAAGAATGATAACACGTCTCCTAACTATGAAATAAAATATTGACAAAGAACACAATCGATCGCTATAGAAAATGCTAGGTATTAAATATTTAGTAACTGAATACTCTAAATATCGTGAAAACTTGTAGACTTTCTATGGACTAGATAATTTATGATAGGTCATCTAATTGCCCCTACGTTCGTCACAAATCCTGGCTAGGCCCCATAAAGGTCGTAATGGAGCAACACCAGCAGTTCCTACGCAAAAAGTACTCTAGCACTATGACAACTGTGACAAAATGAAACTAGTGGAGCTTCAACAGCACATACTTTCTATTACATATCACACGTATTATTATATTGCAAATTGTAACTTAATACCTTTTTTGTCATCTCGTGAAACACACATCACGAAAAACGTACCTATACCATATTTATAAGTGCAGTTTGATCTACTCCACAGCGAGAGGGGGGAGATTTGAGAAAAATTGATGTTGCCCACGCAATGGCGAGAATCGAACCCCGGTGTTCCAATTTGAAGACCGTTACGCTTCAGCGGCGCAATGAAACAAGCATGCAAACATTTGATAAACCACAGTATTGTCCAACCTCACAACATTATCACGATCTAACTCGAAGTTATTTCAAAACTACTATTATTTCGAGGCATTGTACATGAAATGATTCAAGATTTAATATTAAGGATTAGATCGCTTTTTTAAAAAGAAGTCTATAACTTTAATATTAAATTTGTAGGACAGGTTCGACGAAACTGAACTATGCATTTCGGAAATCTGAACTTTTTTAACACACAGACTCCTCCGCCCTCCAAATCGGTTTTAAATTCGTAGGACTTTATTGGGAGCCAGAGAGACTGGATAAGATCCATTTTGAAGAAAAGTCTGGGAACGGTTTAGGCGTTAACTTTGACAGGCACACGCAGACGGACCGACAGATGTTTTTTGTCGCTATTAAGGATTCACAAACATGGATTTCGGACTGCAACGCATACGAGAGAAAGTAATTTACTACACAAAAAAGCAAGCCAAAAAAAAGCCAGTTTTTTCGACAACAGGAAACCTCAAAACGCGTTTTTTGGACGGAAAGTGTGCACTTTTCCCTGCAACATAACATAACTTTCAGTGTACTTCCTATACGAGAAAGTAACAAAAGGCGACAGAAAGTAGATGACTGCGTAAAGGGCCAAGGAGCATAGGGTTACACTGAAGACAAATTTTATTTTTACATTCGTATTTAATTCAGTTTCTTCATTTCCTCTCCTTTCCTGCAGAGGTGCGGGGTGGCCGAAGCGCAATCCAGCCCGATCAGCTGCCTGCGCCATGGCGCTCCCTCTCCGCGGACAAACGCAAGCGCCTTAACCCCACGGGCGACGGCGTGCGCGGCGAGCGCGCCGCGCACCCTGCTCCCAGCTGAGCGAGCCCTCTGCCGGCGGACCGGTCGACCGGCCGTCCTCGCCTCCCCTCGCTACCCCCCGCGCCCACCCGATAGCTCCACGGACAGGGGGAACAAAGGAAAAGCCTTCCTGCGGGAAACACCACCCCAGCAGGGCACCCGACGGCCGCGCTTGCCCAGAGCGACGCGAGGTGACACGACGCGACGCGACTCGGCCCGACGCATTTCGACCCGACACAAAGCACCGAATGGACGCGCGGATATGTGGGTGAGCGAGGTAAACACGGCCCAATCAAAATTACTAACACTCGTCTTTGGCATGGTCCCAGTCACTTAAACTGCACAAGCTTTGCCACGCCAGCCCGAAAACACTGGAAGTTTCGATTTCAGAGCAAACAAAAATTCTATAAACGCAGAACAGAACAATCAAATGATTTCGATAATACGAGGACTTAGGAGAGCTATAGTGGGTGCTTGCAAAGGGCGGGAGAAAAGGTTAGTGGTGGTTACAGGAGTAAAAAAATAAACGAGTAAGCTGCTGAGGAGCGTATAAGCAAATGGAAATTCTGGATGCCAAATCCAGTATTAAAAACAGTGTAGACGAGAGAGCATGAACGGGGAAGGGGGAGGGGGGAGGTGTGTAAGTGGGTAGAGGACCGGGACGGTTGGCAGCGCCCGCCCACTCGCCCGCCCGCCCGCCGGCGGCGGCGGCGGTAACGAAGGGGGCAAGGTGCCGCTCCCCTCCTTTATTTCCGCTTCCCAGAGTGGAGCATTAGTTCTATCTGCGGCGACGCGTCGTCGACCGGGCGTATCGAGGACTTCCGACACGGGCAGCGAGGGGGACGGAGCCCGACCCCGGGGCGGCCCCGTTAGCACGTCGGCGAGGAACAAAGCCACAGTAGCGGGGCCTCGGCGGGCGACGATCGAAACGCGTTCGCCGGGAATCCGCCGAGCCGCGTCGCTGCCTCGGCCTTCTGGCGTGCTTCTGCGCGTCTTCGGAGTGGAGTGGCCGGCGCTTGGCAGCCGCGCGGCGAATCCACTTGGCAGCCCCCGCGTCGATACTGAGGCGAGGCGAGGCGAGCCGACCCGTGAAACGCTCTTGCGAGCTCGGAGGGGGCGCGCCACTTTACAGGGGGTAGTAGTCTCTGGAGTGAAGCTTTTCAAAAAAGCCAAGCTTCTCAAAATGTCACGAATTCGTGACCGAACTAAAATACTGACAATATATAAATCAAATGCTTCGAGATCAGGAATGAACTACACTCACACACAAGCTCCTCGAATAAATGTTAACTTCCATTAATCGTTCGTCAGCAAAATTTTTATTTTCTTAGATTTAAGTCTCACACTCGAAGAATGATGAAAAATATCATTAAAGGGAATGATACGGTTTTAAGTATCCAGAAAGAAACTATGCAAAGAACCAGCGTCATGAGAAATAACCAACATGATGTAAATTTTAAAAATAAAAAATACTGGGCAAGACCTTTTTGGTATCAAATAGCAATGATTTCACGGTGCTTCGTTATTTTTATTTTCCGTATATTGCGTATAATGGTAATCTCAATTTTTGTCGTGAAACAGGTTAACCATCTCCATGTAAAAATTGAACATCAATAATTTTAGTGATTCATCCAAACAATGGCAATCCAAACAATTACCGATCATTACATAAGTTACAACATTGTTATATTTACTGTCTCGCTGGAGACAAATGAACCCTTCTTATCGATCTTAAAAATGGTGTTCGTTCACAACAAACTTCCGAAATTAACAGAATGAGATCAAAACAGAACTGGCAAATAAGCATAATTTCCGGAAAGTTAGCTCTTCTCAATGATGAAGTATAGACAAATAGAAGCCTGGAATATACTATTATGTTGTATGTTAAAAGGATGAAAACTGCTAATCACAAATTTTACGCATGGGTTTGAAATCGTCCAAATGAAGCCCCAACATTCATATTTACAATGCAGCACGGAAGTTCCTTTCCAGCAATTTTATATCGATCTGGAGAACGCAAGGTTCGTTCCATTCGCGAATACAATTTGTGGGTATTCAAAGCCGTGCGAGGAAGACGCGTGTCCAGGCGGACGAGCGGGTGGGTGGGTCGACCGGCGCGCCAGCACTTCGGGGTCGGCCTGTTGCAGGGAGACACGGAAATCAGAGAGGGAGGGGGGCGCTTTCTTCTCGTCCCGTCAGATTCGGGGCACGAACCTTGCAACTCGTCCGGCCCCGTCGCTCTCGTCGGCGCCGACGGGTCGATCGTGCGAACGCCACAGAAAGGAGCTGTCGCGAGACGCTGAACGCACACTTTGGGGGGACACTATTACTCCTCTCTCAGAAGAAATATATTCAATAAAATGGAAAAAAACCCCTCTTTGTCCAGGGTAAGGTAAGCCCAGCCATTTTTCTGGCGATCGCGTCGCGGCGATTTGACAAAGCGGAGCGTCCCGCGCAGACGCACGGCGGCGCTGGCTCGCGGCGGAGCTGCGGTAACGAGCGTCCACCGCGGAACGCAGGCCGAGCCGGCAACGCGCCCCGCACGAACCCAAACGCACACAAAACGAAGAAACGTACGAGAATCGTTCACTTCTCACCACGGACTCCTGCTCTTGTTTCCAGGTGAAGGAAAGAAAGCCGGGGTATATATATACATGGACCACATAACCTTTTTCCATGTACATATCGACTTACTTTCAAACACAAAGAAAGGAGGGGGGGGGGGGTCCTCACAGCGAACGTGTAAGAAAGGGTATATGAATGCGTTTCTAAGTACTCACCGTCTCTTTGTTGAGAGTGCAGGGCGGTAGAACCTCGCTGTTTCTCTGGCACACATGATTACCCGCGAACCTCACACACACGGCGTGGAAACAGGCGTGACAGTCTGCAGAACAAAACGAAGCACACATACAGCAGCAAGATAAATGACATGTGCAATGGAGCGTGTGGAACGAAGGGATCCGGGCGCAGTCGGGAGCGGGAGCGGCAGCAACGGCGGCGGCTGCGGTGGTCGCTGCGGTGGCGGGGGCGGGCGTAAGGGAGGCCGGCGGCGGAGGAGGCGGCGGCGAAGGGCTGGCACTGCGGGACAGTGGGCGCAGCGCCACCGCCAGCGAGTTCACAGTTTCGCGTATACTAAACATGTCCAAATCCAAAGGGCTTTTACTCGCGTGATACTGGTGTTGTGCCAAGACGGAGACGCCGGAGGGCCTGTTGGTGCCGTTTGTGAAACTGTATGAGCGCTGGCGGGTCTCGGTGTTCGAACCTCGGAGCATGTAGTTGTCGGAATCGATGTTCAGAAGTGGAGGTACGGCTAAAGTGGGTGGCATCTTGGGCTCGTAATGTTTGTTGTCCGCGCCGGTGTCCAGGTTTCTGTTGTCCAGCACGGTTGCCGACCCGTCGTTGCCGTTGTTGCTGGTATTGTTGTTGTCGACGGGAATATTAGGCTCGTGCACTATCTGCTTCTGCGGCCCACGTTTCATTGCCTGATAGAGTACTCCGCCGCCGGCTCCCCTGTCACCGATCACAAGATCGCTCATGAGGTTATGGTAGAGCCTCGATTCAGTTCCAGCGACGGTGGAACATTGAATATACATGGATGGTCCGGTGCTGCAGGGTATCCGCCGTTCTGCCTTCGCTACCCCATGGGCTTGCCGCGCACAGTCGCACACATACGCCTAGCTACGCGAGGCTCCTAACCAGAGCGCACATCTCATGAGCCGCCCGAGCACAACACAAATGCCGACCCTCCGCCGGAGCGAGCGCCAGCCGACTCCGGCAGCGGCACCCGTCCTCAGCTGATCGCTCCGTTGCCCCCGGCCGTCAACACGCTTCTGCGCTCTAGCGGCCACCCTCGGAAGCTTTATTCGATCAGGCGCTCGCCGCCACGACACAACCTCCATCTCCTTCCTCCATTGCCACCGCAGCTGGCCCCACTGCTCTCTCGCCCCTCCACCGCCCAGCGTTCGGTCCCCGCCCCCTCGCTACACCGTCCGCCCCGCGCCCGCCCTCGCGTTCCGGCGCTCGTTGCCAGCCACAGGTTAGGTTGCTCCCGCTGCCCCGCTCATCCCCGGCCCCACCTCTCCTCTCCTCTCCTCTCCTCTCCGTCCCGTCCCACTCCACCCCTCCCCGTCCTGTCCCAAAGCATAGCGCGGCGCCGTGCCTCGCCTCGCCTCGCCTCGCCTCGCCCCGCTCCGCCCGCGCTACCTACCTCGCCGCGCCTCGCTCACTCGCCTCGCGTGCTGCGGGCTGCAGCGACAGCGCGCGCAAAGCGGCAGGCTGCGCACGGCAGTGGCAACGCGCCGTGGCGTAGCGCCCGGCTAGGCAGGTCGACAGGCCGACCGAACGACAGGCAGACAGGATGCACGCACTAGCTGAGCACGGGATCATTAATTGCGATAAGCAAAATGGCGGAACATCTACCGGTGTAGAGCGCCACTACGACGCCTGCGAAGTGGGCACGTCGGTCGACCGGGGAACGAGTAGTTACATCACCCGCCGAGCGTCTTTTAGAGAGCTGGCAGGGAAGACGAGCGGCCTCGTTAAAATACGCCCGCATGCGACCGGGGCGCGGGATCTCGCGCCCTACGCATCCGGTATCCACAGAGTCTTTGGAACTTACGAGCCAGCGTAGTCGAATGTAATCCGTACACACTGCCGCAGTCCGATACGAGAAATGGATATCCATCATTTAATTTCCATACAAAAGTAAACGGAGGTTATGCTATTTCTAGAGTAATAATTGAGATTAATTCAATAACTACATAAAGTGGACCAATAAATGTGAGGGATGAAAGACAGGCAAGCGATTGATCTTTTACGTACCTTCACACTTGACTCCTACTTTGCCGGTCCCCCAAATGTAATCATTACCTGAAAAAAGAAAAAAAAGAACGGATAGGAATAAATACATAAATTGGCTGCCAAGGACAAGGGGTGACGCTCACAGTCGGCTCAAAAGAATATGGATACTGATCATCATGAATTCGTAAAAGAAACTGAAGAAACGAGTAAAAAAACAATGAAAGAAGACAGGCATTGGGACGAGGGAGCTTGGGGAAGCAGCGGGAGCGGGCCGGGAACGGAAAGAGAAAGCTTCAGTTTGGAGGCAAGACAGCGCCCGCACGGCGAGCAAGTGAGTGAACGAGCGAGCTAGCAAGCTCCCTAAGGCGGCATGCCCGCTCTACGCTGGGCATACGGCAGCAAGTAATAAGCAAGCGACTCTGAGCACAAGCGGCCTCGAGCTCTGCGACAGTGGTGGTGGTGGCGGCGGCGGCGGCGGCGACCGCGCTGGCAGAGTGCCACAGCCGCCGCCGCCCGGGAACGCTACCGCTACAGCCGCCGCTGCCACACGGGAACACACGCGTGCCCGTCCGCCTGTTCCATCGCCTGCTCATTCGCGGCTTCTATCTCTTCTATATATAATAATTAAAGATTTTACCCACAATAGAAAAATTTTAAACTTTATATTCGTTATCGTCTTTCCCCATCCCCCTCCCAGAGGTCCATTTCTCTACCCCCGTCTCTAGCTTCACCAATATGCATAGGGACTTTTTTCGAGACTGGGTTTTTGCATTTTCAGAAAGATTATTTTGCCTTATCTAAATTGCCTTCAGTATTGTTAGGAAAGTTAAATATAAGTACTTTCTTCTCTAATTAGAAACTCTCAATAGGCAAGAACGTAGTATACTTTATGATTAGTAAAACTGATTAATTATCATTTTTAATCTGGCTTATGAATTGGCGGAACTTCTCAGTTAGCAAATTAAAAGAAATGAAAATACATCCTAAAAGTAGACACTTTCACTTCTACACAGTCAGTACCTTTTGAATGCTCTAATACTTTTATTTTCAGATAAAATATTAAAATGATTATGTAAGTTGCATAATCATAGCTTCAGTGATTAGTTCAGCAAAACAGTGTTTATAGAAAATGGGTTTTGTGCACGAACGTAGCTCTCATACTCAATTACTCATTAATTAACTCACTGATAGTACACACATACAGACAATGCATGTCCACGTGCCTCGGTCACATTAATAACGGTATCTCTTTAAGTAGCAGCAATGAAGATATTACCATTCATCTCTAATGCAAAACAAACTTGAATCGGAGTCAGAATAACAGAAATTGCATTATACTATGCAAGCACTTTTATGTAGCACGAGCAATGAAACCTTCACGAACGTAAACGTTACACAAACAGTCCAAACTGAACTACTCTGTACTTATGATAATAAATTTGAACGTTGCTTTATTTCTATAAAGTCGTTTCCTACCCAAATGTTTAAGTTAGATGCAAAGCCTTATTAAAAAAAAAAGACATTGTATTTTTTTCGAATCAGGTTTTGTTAACGAAAGGTTGATAAGGTTGATACTATTTAGGATTTCAATCATTTTAGAATTGCTGAGATTCGACTGTACTTCATGGGACATTATTTACTCACTTATTTAACGTCAAACCCAAATTTTAAAAAATGTGAAGTACAATGAGGAGGAATGCGTGCACGATTTCTTGAGTTCTGGGATATCTGTCCTAACTCATATAGTACTAAGTTGAATTGAGAATACCAATCTCAAGGTGCATTTTTGATTAGAGTTGTCATGAAAATATTAGCTCCGTTGTAATAAAAACTATGCTTATCAAGAAATAGGACGGTCGTATTTCTTACATCGCTACAATTTATTAGATACTGCTAAATTAATAAAGAAGAATCAGACTCATTTTCTACCTTAAGGATAAATGGCACAGCCTGAAAAAGGTCATATGCCTCGTTAAGTCTAAAATCATTGTGACATGGAGATTTATATTTATTTAGTCCAGAAAAACAGAAAAACAATATGACGTATGAGGGAGAAGATCATCTGCGCACGTTTTCTCGAGTTTCTGAATCCCTTCACGTCATTTTAATTGTTAATAGTTGAAAGATGAGTAAAAGTTGAAAATAAATAATTTTTTTTAAAGAAGCGCGAGATTAGCAATATTTGAAAAAAATAGAGATTTTCGTTCCCGAGTTATAGAAAACGTATTTGCATCAGTAAACGAATTGCAAGTACCATTTTTCTGCATTGCTAACAAAATAGTCACTCGCCCTTACCTCTACTCCTACCATTACAAGCAAAAGGAGAGTTCATCAAAACGAGTGCATAGTGAAGCTACATTTACGTCCAGAAGCAAAACAAGGGGCCATCTCGGCATTTGCTGAATGGATCCGGCAAACGGGATGAAAACCTGACCCAGATGGGGTGAGATGTAAAAATATTGTTGTAACCTAGTAAATATAGTAAAGAAAGTTATGTAATGATAAAAACTAGAAACGTTAACTAAAGGAATCACTCAGTAAGTTAGCAAATTAACGAGGGTTTATTTATGTATTTATTTACGTCAAAAAAAGTTAAAAATTGTGTGTGACGTGCTATGGGGAGACGCTAATTTGAAGGTACATTTATGGCCTGAAGCAAAAGAAGGGGTCATCTCAGCATTTGCTTAAGGATCAGAGTAACTGAACGAAAACCTGATCGAGATAGGGGTCATTGACCCAGAAGCTGAAGTACAATACTTGTTACAGGTTCTTTAGAATTATACAATCTAAATGGTAAATAATACACTATATGTCGTTGTTGAAATTAATATTAGTTTCCTTTTAGATACTCGGTATACTCTCGAACTGTATCGAAATAGTTGTGCAGCAGAAAATATTTTACTTCGGACTTGCAACACAATATAACGTTGCAACACAATATAACTGGAAACTGTTTTTGAATTTTTGCCAGTTGATTCCAACAACACAGCACCTTCCATGGCCATCGGCTTAGGCTGCTTTAGCGATTCCATTGTTTGCGTAGTTGTTCTTTGTTCGAATGATCTGTCTTATTGGCACAGAATTATATCAGGCAACTTTTTATTTTGTTGATTTTGCATTCGAACCTATTGTTGAGAACATGCCGTACTTACAACAACGCCATGTTAGGTTTAAATAAACACTTGTACGCATGTAACAATGCAAGACAAGGTATGTACTCGTTTCCTCAATACAAAATGTTTATTGGGGAAACTAGTACATACCTTGTCTTGTATTGTTACATGCGTACTGAGGTTACATACTAGCCCGCAGTACGGCGACTCTGTCAAGCGGTGCTATTGCTAACCTAATATACAACACAGAAGCAAAACAAGGGGCCATCTCAGCATTTGCTCAAGGATCAGGGAAACTGGACGAAAATCTGATTGAGAAGGGGGTCATTGACACTGAAGCTGAAGTACAATACATGTTGCAGGTTCTTTGAACTATACAATCAAAATGGTAAATAATACACTAAATGTCGTTGTTGAAATTATTATTACTTTTCTTTTGGATACTTGGTATAGTCTCGAGTTGTATAGAAATAGTAATGCAGAAGAAAATATTTTATTTGAGACTTAAACATTTGTATATAATTTAATCGTCCAGCGTCTGGCAAGGTGTTGTAAAATAATGTACGTGTATCGTGTGTGAATTTTTTGTGTGTGAGAGCTGCTAATACTGTCGTCTGATGAATATGATTAAAATGTCGAGTGTTGTTGTTATAGACATTGGCGTTTGCTCAAAATAAATTCCCGCCCTTTAGTAATTGTTAACAAAAACCACTGATTCACATATGAAGAGACAAGGTAATAGTAAGATACCTAGATTAAAAAAGAGATGCTCACATGGATCACGTGGGTGGGATTTGCTTATTATTCGTACAATTCTTTATTGTAATCGAAAAGTCTCGGAGCTATAAGATGTATTTGCCCAGAATATTACGCCATATCTCAGGCGGGAATGAACATTCGCGAAATATACATAACGGGCAGCATGAAGGCTAGCTGAATTTGAAAGAATTCTGAAAGTGTGGCATAAAGAACTTAATTTAGTGTTCAATTCATTTAAATGGACGATCCATTTAAGATTTGACTGAATTGAATGACTTAAAAAGTTTTTTACTTGAACATCAGTCAATGGCACACCGTTCATTTTCAGTGAAGTACAGAGCTGTTTACGTGAAATGGAAAACTGCATTGAGCCCGTTTTGTTTTCATTTACTATTTATTTGTTATTACGGAACCAATTTGAAATATTTGATATTGTACTACTTACGGTTTCTTTACTGCAGTCTGGGCAAATACCGTTTCACTTGAAATTCCACATTGGAAAACGAGCAGCAATAGCAATCGCATACGGCCACTGTGCAGACCAGGCTACAAGATTCTTCGTAAGGAGGACGTTTGCGTCAAGCGCGAGTTTAGCAACGACGAAAATGAGCGCGACTCCACAGGCCTGTAAAGGCTTTTGTACACTTTTCGTGCAGATTTTCATAGAGAAACTCCAAGATCCGAAACTATTAGTTTACAAAGCTTAAATACGTGATTACACGGTCAGCATGTTTACTGTACAACTTGCCACAAAATGCTGTCTGGGGATCTGCGGGTACAGAATAAATTGCGCTGTATGAGTACATTCATTGGCGGCATTTGTGTCTGTGCGTTCTGGGCGCGTGATCTTCAACTATAAATAAAACGTGAGGATAAATATAGAAATGCAGCCATCGTTATCGCTTCAATCATAATTTCACTTAATTTATTTTCGCCATAGAACAGTAAAAAACTGAGAGGTGTAGAGGAGAAGAATATGCCCATGTTTTCTTGAGCTCCACAATCTCTTCCCCGCCCTTTAACCAAAAATTGTTAAATGATGAATAAAAGAACCAAAAAAGCGAGGTTAGCAACAATGAAAACAACATTTTCGCTCCCCGAGTTATAGAAAACTTATTTGTATCGGTGAACGAACTACAAATTTGAGATTGTTAGTATAGCTAACAAAATTGTAACACATACCCCCGGCTCTATTCCTATCACAACTAGCAAAATGGGAGCTCAACAAAACGTAAGCATAATGAAGTTACATTTATGTCCAGAATTTATGGAAAACCAGGAGACATCTCAGCATCTGCACAATGGATCAGGTAAACTGGAAGAAAAAGTGATCGAGATGGGGGTGTTACAGAAGCTGAAGTACAAAGTTACTTGTTATAGGATGTTAGGTCTTTTTAGAATTCAGTACCACTGTAAACTAATGCATTATATATCATTGTTACAATCAATATTAATTTTCTTTTTGATGGTCAGCTCTAATTTATAGAAACCGCATTACAGCAGATAAGATTTTACTTCATACGTAAATTTGTGAATCGATTGATTATTGATTCCTGGCGCGTCAACTGCTAAGATCATTAGTCCCGTGCTTATAAGTTCCCCGCGTTACGTACGTCAATTCTGACAAAAACTACAGCTTCATAAATTAATACGCAAGGCAATCGTATTATTCCAAGCTCAATGAACCTGCAGAAATCGGGTGGATGGAATTTGCTCATTATTCGTACTATTTTTCTGCAATCCTTAAGTCTGGGATTATTGGATGAGCTTCACGAGCACAATACGCCATATCAAGGTGGCAATGCAAGGTAATTTTGAGAGCAAAATGTTATGACATCAAAAGATTTCGAAATATCGACAAATATTCCAATAGAGGCTTTATTTTGATCCATTCATGATCTTTACGAAAACAAAAAATAGCTGTTGCTGTAGATACTTTATTTTCTAAATCCATGTTCAGAGATTGAAAACGCTTCGTTTTTTCCTGAGAAAAGTTTCCATTCATATATAGAATAGCATCTCTAATATTCCTGAGAAAACTGACAAAACAGAAATTGATCAATCATTTTTAATGTCATTTTTGTAGCCTTATTTAAGTGACTTAATTTCCGCCGCTTTGAAAAGGTCTGGAAAATTCTTGTTTTAAAAATGAAAATAATTTGAAAACGAAAATCTTAAGTTTACGGGTGTATTGAAAATAAGAATTACTGGGGTATGAAGCAGGTGCACAAGTTTTTAATGAACAATCTGGAAATTCATCCAAACCAGACGAATATTTACTTTTTAGCTTAGTTACTATTCTGAGGATCTCACTGGAAGACGTTTCGGAAATCAACATCAAGAAATTTTTGGGAAACGTATGATAATCGAGTTTGTGGTTTTAGTCTTTTGTAAGATCAACATCAATTCTCGTAAAGTGTTCGTTGAAGGGGCAACTTTTACCAGATTACTTACTTCTGTCATTATCCTTTCAAACAACATTTTATACAAAGAATCGAGTTTGTATGGTCGTGTTTTTTCTACGATTTTCCACTTTGCTTTGTTTTCTTAATAGCGTTCAAAATATCACGATCGTTTCTCATTATTTTCATTCAGCTTCATCCATTCACTTTTCGTTAGGGTTGTGGCTGCAACGCTTTTACTCCTGCTGCTACGAAGCGGGGTAATGGAAATGCCCCATATTTATATATTGTAGTGTTTTTACGTATACAGTTTCTTGAATGTTTTGAAATTCACTGTAATTGTTAATTCTAACCCTGTGAATAAAATTATGCAAGCCGAAAGGAAAAGAAAAACTACATCGTAATACATTGTTAGTTTTTCATCTGCGGCAGCAGTCGTTACCCTCTTTGGGTAGTTTGTGTAATGAAAATGTAACAAGAAAATGCAAATTCTTCTACTCTCATTAGAGTTCACTATATTTTGTTACCATTTCATTGTTTTGCATTTGAATTATATAAGTCAACAAAGAAGGAAACAGATAGTACTTCCGTGTATGGTGCTTTGGAATTCAGTGATGATTTTCTTCAGTTTCAACTTGGCAAAAAATATATACAATTAGTGAGTTCGCAAATATTATAATTCTTGATAATACTGGAGATAAATAGCATTAACAATAAAAATATTTTCATGGCTCCAACAATTGTTTTCTCAAATATTGGTCGTGTGATTGAATTACCCCCCTTGGTAGTACTAAGTTAACAAAACCCCTTGGTATCAACCAGTGTTAATGAGGGCGCAGAACGGATGAAATCTTGGTTGTCGGAGCGAGAGTCAATATTCTTATATTTGCACGTGTCAGTAAAATATATTCATCAAATTAGCCGAGAACTGGAATCTGTCACGCCAATACACATAATCTCGCACGTAACCACAAAATTGAAATGAATGGACAATTTCCGCAATAAACAAATCCGTTAGGAAACGATTCACTTAACAGGGTTGCTTGAGTAAAACTACGTCTTTTGTAGAAAAAATAGAATAAGATCACAAGAGTTCATGCATACTTAACTGCGCGCTTTTTGTAAGTCAAATCAGCAAGAAAACTGTACCATGTAAAAAGCCCTCAATAGTGGAGAATAAGATAAATAGGTAAGAAACCTGACAATAAGTCTTATATGTTGGCGACTCATAATGATCATGTTCAGTCACGGCATGATGTTTACATGAGGTGAATTACAAAGTACAAATGAAAGGAAGAAGTGAAAGGAATTCTGAAATACTGTAAGTCAATATTTGTGCATAATGATAGTACGATACGTCAATTCATGATGGCATTTTAACAATTTTTTCTCCTTTTGCCTTGCTCTGAAGTATTGATAACAAAGGCGGCTAAACGATAAAAAATTCTCAACGACAATAACAAAGTAGTAGGTTAATGGTTATCAAATCACTTTATTGATATATTATGCAGACAAGAATAATGGAAATATACGAGGCAGAACGTCAAGTATAGCAATAAAATATATAATAATAGAGAAATTTACCATTTTAAAATACATTAAATGGAATTCTTTGGTGTTATCCGGAATGTAAGATGTATACTTCATATAAAAGCCAAGTTGGATTTATTGTTTTGCTATGAAAGGCAACTCTTTACATTGACAGTTAAATTATATATTTTTGAGATGATTGCGTCGCACTCTGACGAGACGAACTCGGTACAACTATCAAGATCCACACGCGATGACTGTGTCATGCATTTTTCACTCAAAAGGATTAAAGCCAGATAAATTTGCTGACTTACAAAAACCTCTGCAGAATTCCGCTGCGTTCTTGGGCACTGAAGACTTGGCTGGTCGAGTTCAATAACGGACGTCAATTCCTCACATATGACGAGTCGGGACTATCCGAAAAGTTAGAAAATGATTGACACGTGTGCACAATATACTAGTGTGTAACAGTCAAATGACGCTGCAACGCCTAACAATTGAGAGCACCACACGAGTTCCAGTATGTCATTGTCTTTAATGAGTTGTATAAGCACATGATTTCCGCACGACGGATGCTTTAGAATCTGACACAAAAAAGCAAACAATGGTGATAAGGAGATGCTTGTTGTTGTCCTTTTGAAACTTATCTCGGAAAGGTTTACTGAGCCGATAGGTTGCTCAAGGTGGGTGAACTATTAGATTTACACCTTCACCCTGAAGAAAAACCCAAGAGGGGAGCATTTAGAAAAGGATAACGCGACTTTGGATGCTGCGAACGAGTAATGGGCCTCGGAAACCATCATCACTGAGCACTTCTAAAAACTAATTCGTCATCGGAATCCGAAGCAAGGTTTTCATTAAATGTAATGTTTTCAGATTCATAGTGGTATTGTAATAAATTGCCGGTAATGGATTTTATTTTACACAAAGTTTGAGCCAAAGCACTTAGTACATCTATACTGTGTATTTGTTATAGTATACGTATACACAGTACAGTTATATTGCGTATTCGGTTAATTGTTCTGCGAACCCTTTCCGTGCATCACATGAACGTGGAGGTCTCCACGTGATAACTAAACACGATGAGTCGTTTTCCCTTCCTCCAAACGCCTTCGTATCCAATTCGTAAAAAGCCGAAAAAAATATATCCATTGACCGAGACGGTCGCTAGTGCAGGGGCTTGGGAACCGCTTCGATTAGTAATAAGTTTTTGGAGCAAGTGAACTTTTGAAAATCTTGAGGCTTCTTGTAAAGTACCCCCAATCTCATAATATACGTTTCTAACTCAGAAGGCCTCGAGTTAAACTTAACTTGATCCAGGAATATCAATAGTGGATACAATCGGCTGAACGATTTAGGCGTTAGTTTTGGCCGCGGACGGGCAGACAAGTTTTGCCGGTCATCAATTGTTCGGTTCCCAAGAACTACAAAACATGGCTTCTGACTTAACGTATTGGAATACGATATACAGGAACAAGATTTATCCACTTTTTCGATACCAGGGCCCGGTAATATGAGTTTTTTCTGTCGAAAATTTGCCGATTTCTAACGCACGATTACAATTCTGTCTCTTCTTACGAAGTAAGGGCAAAAGGTAATAATCGAAAAACTATGGTCTAGGAGTACATTCCAGAAAACTCTTTACGTAGCGGCCGTAATGTTCCCAGGCTGATCTAAATCGCTGCGCCGAAGAAACAGTTGAAAAATAAAAAAAAAAGTTGAAATAATAATCTCACGTACGCAAATAATATATATTCAAAGACTAACGTACAAGACATGTCCATACTAAACTTATTAAAAAACGTGCAACAGTTTTCAATAAATTAATTTTTACGAGATAATTACTGGAAAGCATATAGCGGCTGTCGAGCCGAGCCGAGCCGAACAGAACCGAGCTGAACCGAGCCGAACCGAGCTGAACCGAGCCGACCCGAGCCGACCCGAGCCGAACCGAGCCGAACCGAGCCAAACCGAGCCAAA
Source organism: Gryllus bimaculatus (assembly GCA_017312745.1). Lineage (NCBI taxonomy): Eukaryota > Metazoa > Arthropoda > Insecta > Orthoptera > Gryllidae > Gryllus > Gryllus bimaculatus. The sequence continues at coordinate 426,890 of BOPP01000126.1, read as the reverse complement.
CCTAGTTGAGTCGAGCGGTGGCAAAGCGGAATACGCAAGAACGCAAGGTACTCCCCGGGCGTGGATCCCCACGTGCAGCGCGGCAGATGGGCGGCGTGCCATGCGCGTGCCATTTACATTCAATTCTGCGACCGATTCCCACTGACTAATGCTCCCCATTATTCCACGCCCCGGCCACTACTGGCATTCCCTCGCTGTCGATCCTACACTTCGTTCCGCCTTATTTGAATCACCTACACTCGACAAAACTTACGTTAACGGAGCCGCACCACATAGCAAAGGTACTATAATATCTACGAAGAATTTGAGTTGATGTCAGTTTCTGCAAGGCAGGCAAGTGTTAATGCAGTTAGTAATTTTTTTGTATCGCTATTGAAGACAAAATGTAACAAGTTTTACTTTCTGGCCTTCTTTGTACTAAAGCAGTAAAAACAGAGTATTGTAATGCTGTAGCGGGAAGTGGCGATTTTTTCTACGTAAAAGCTCGTATTGTGGGTTCCTATTGGGCTCGTATTGTGGATTAAACTTGTTTCTATATGTAGTAAATTACATCCCCTAATACGTAGTTATCGGAATCGTCTTGTGAGTTTTAAAACATAAAAATTGCGACAAAGCGTCTGACTTTGTGGTCAAAACTAACGCTTAAAACATTCAGACATTCTCCAAAATTCATCATGCCCTATCAATCTGGCCGACCTCGAGGACCCGCGAATTTGATACATTTTCCTTGTTAAAGTTTTTAAACATTTCCATGTTTCATTCATTTTTAACATTCAACATTTTCAGGATTTTCTCGAAAATTTCTCCAAATGGTTCATTTTCATTCTCGGACAAAGCAAAGTACTTAAAAAAATGGCGCCTGTCTCATTTTCTGAAAGCGCACTACAGAATTGTTGTGTTTCGCACCCCAGTTCCGCCAATTCACAAATTTTCGTTGCTGTCTTTTTGTAGTTTGTTTCGGAAATTGTAGCTTTCTCAGCGCCCATACTTATAAACATCCCCAACGCTACGACTCACATAAAGCGCACCTCTCTGGGCTATATAATATATAACAAATTGACAAACTATTGGGCAATAAAGTGTTTCTCAGCAAAATGTTATAAGAAACATTTGTTGATCCAATTCAGATGACTGTTGTGTGATTGTTTCTGCATGAAACAACTCAGTCTACATAGAACACTAAACATGTCGCTTTTATCTACTCGACGCCGTAACCTTAAGGTTGTTCTCCTTAGTCTTGCAATAGCACTCAGGAAGTAATGCCCGTCGGCGTTCGTTCCGTTGTAGACACGAACCATTCATTTCAAACCCAAAAATTATTTTCGCTTTCGAAATAGAGTCCAATATTGTCAACTTTAGATCTAATACCATAGGATTCACCTCCATGACTAGATGTAATGCACCTCATGTCCTAATTTCTCTTAACAAGAAACCTAGCTTCATTATTTGCCAATGTATTGTTACAAATATTTATCCTTACATGATATATACTTATTTTATAGCTGTATTGTACCGTAAATACTAGGGTCTATAGACACAATACGTATAAATCTGTAATACGCATTGTGATCCTTATCCAAAACGATAAAGTTGTGCGTGTATTTAAAAACTCTGATATTTTTATACCAAGAAATAGTCCCAAATTTCTTAGTGCTATAAGTCAGGATAGTGGCATCCTTCCTGCACTTCCGACATTTGACAACTTTTGTCTCGCACTAATAATCACACAACAGAAACCGGAATACGTTGCTGATTGTTACCATTTTCTCTGGAAACCACATAGTTCTTCTAGCATTTCATTACACAAACATATACACTATAAAATAATATTTTGCTGATCTCAGGCTCACAGTTCTCTTCAATAGTTTGCGACGAGATAGTGACAACTTTGGACTCTATAAAAAACACTGCTGTACAGTACGCACAACACGTACATATATATATATATATATAGTATATATATATATATATATATATATATATATATACTTATACGTATATATTTCATTGTTACAATCAATATAATTTCTTTTTGTATGGTCAGCCCTCAATTATAGAAACCGCCATTACCAAGCGATAAGATTTTACTTCATACGTAAAAATTTGTGAATCGATTGATTATTGATTCCTGGCGCGTCAACTGCTAAGATCATTAGTCCCGTGCTTATATGTTCCCCGCGTTACGTACGTCAATTCTGACAAAAACTACAGCTTCATAAATTAATAGGCAAGGCAATCGTATACTGCTGGGGGCATAAACGGTTGTGGTCTTACACGACTCTCTTTATTTGACATCAAAAACAGTTAAAAACTGTGATATATCATGAGAAATGCAATCAGTGCAATGTTTCTTGAGCTTGGGATCTCTGCCTAATTAATATACATATTAAATTGAATTATACTTACATGTAGAAACAATAGTTTTTTGTCGAGAAGTAGTATGAAAACACTATTATCTCTTATCATGCCCTTCGTGACGGAATTGACTTACTGCTGCGAGAACATGAAGAAAGGAAATATGAATACCTATTTCCCGCATTAAGGTGAAGAAAACAAGCACAGTGAAGCTATACGTATATTCAGAAGTAAAACAAAGGGCTATCTCGGTATTTGCTTCAAGGAAACTGTAAGAAAAACCTGATCGAAATTAGGGTCACTGGACCAGAAGCAAAAGTACTACACTTGTTAGAGAAATATTTAGACTTCTAGAATTATGAAGTACAAAGGGTGTCTAATACATTAAAAATCATTGTTATAATCAACATTAACATTCCTTTTTGATGCTCGGTAGTTTAATTGTTCAGAAACGGATATGCAGTAGAAAAGATTTACTTGACGCGTAACCTTGTGTATGTTTTTATTAGTTTGTTGTCTAGCAGTGTGTTGTAAAATACTGTATAAGTATTTATGTGTATTTTTTGTAGTGAACTGTAGATACTAACACCAATAAGATTACTACGTCCGATGTTATAGTTAGAGATACCTATTTTGGCTGAAAATAAACTCACAACCGTGAGTAAATTATTTTGAGAAATTCTCAATTGTCGAAAACAGACTTTCACATTGTCAAAAACAAAACATTGCAGCAATAGAAAGAAGTCGAGATTTCTAAGCCGAGTCTGTATTTTGCAACGCAAATAAGTTTCAAATCCACTTAATATTTTTTTTTTTAATCTTCAGGGCATGCTGTTTATATTAATGCACGAGGAAAAGAAATAAAAATGTAACAATATAGTAAGCAACACGATAATAAAGAGGAAAGTCGAAGGTAAGTTTAAAAGCAGTAATAAATACAACTAGATATTTTCAGAGTAACTTACACAGTGTAATAATTAATAATACTTAATCACATTAAATGCACTAATAGTGCCATTCATATTGCATTTGCGATTCATCGGATATTCTGAAACAATCTTCAAAAGTATATTCCCTCTTTACTCGCTAACCAAGGATAATAAACAAACAAGGATGACACCAAGCACAATCGGAAATGTACTTCAACGTAGAGTTCCAAAGGAACTAACCCCAAGGAATAACTGGGGTCAATGAACCGCACTCAATCAGGTTTATCGGCCAGTTTCCCTGAATTCATCGAGGAAATGCCGAAAAGATCCCTTGTTTAGTTTCTAAATAAAAATGTAGCTTCACTATTGGCGCACATTTTCTTCAACTTTGCTACTGTTTGAGGGCAATATTGTAATTCAATGAATATCGAATAATCGTTCACCGTCTTCTCGCAGTAGAAAGTCGATTCTTTAACGTAGGCACGATAAGAAATAAAATACCAAGAAAAATAAACGACAGGCATAGAGAAAGAAAAACATGAGAACAACAAATATGTAGGGCTTCGAGCAGCTAAAAAAATGCGATGATCGGTTGATTTTAATTATTTGGATTTAAGGGGACAGATAATGGAATCGTCAGGGACAGCGTAGCGTATGTCGTTGGTCCATAATTCGGAGGATATTTTTCGTTTTAAAGTTGGGGAATTTCGGAGTAGTAATTTGGGAAATTCCGTAGTAGTGGTGGAGAATGAACTGGCAACACATCTGGCAACCCTGCGAACAAACCCTTTGGCATCGCGTTGAGATTTTCTGTTTTGATTTGGCAACAATTTATAATGGAGGTCCGCTTGTCGATATCGCCGCAATCTGCGCAAATATTACGTTTTTGAACGCTACAGGCATTTAGTCGATTGAAATTCGTCATCAATTGACGGAAGTGTATAGCGAGACAAGCATGGATGTCAAAAATGTCCGCAAGTGGTGCAAAGTGTTTGCAGATGGTTGTACTAATATTCACTATGAAACTATACGTGCTAAAAAAAGCACTCATTTTCTCTCAATATTGGGAAGTGTTACATAATATTATTTTGCAATTTCTGTCCTACTAACACTTTAGTCATCACTTGAAAAATTCCAAACAAATGCAAATAAAGCAACTCGATGGATATCTGCAATTATCCCGATAGGAACAGTAGTCATTTCTTACTTCTATGCAGAACACAAACACGAAAAAATATTAACTGTTATAATATTTGCAATATATTATACAGACAAGCAAGGGTAATTTCGCACATAAATTGAACATCCAGAACTGAAGGGCATCCAAGATGTCATATGAATGTATAAGAACAAGGATACTTATCTATCACGTATCATTTCAATATTATATGTGGAAAACTATAGAAAAGCTTGTACGAAACTAGTTCTTTTAAAGCAATCATATCATCACAAATTCAACATTTGAGCATCCTTTCACTACATTTCCTGTGTGAAATTCATTCCGGCTATACAGTACGTAACTAGGACGTCATTATGTAGGGCCTATCTTACTCATGTATTACTTTATTCTTCCCGCCTACAATAGTTAAATGTACCATTTTATTGGACATAGAGACATTGTAAAATTAAGGTTAAATAAAGAAAGTCTCCGTATCGTTCTATCAATCTTGGCCGATCTACAATGAGATGAATTGTAAGAATTTCAAAGTGCTATGTCTCAGCGTTGCAAACCGACAGCTCGTCACACGAATCGCAAAATTTACAATATCGACGCCAATCTACAACTATTTAACACAAATTGTAATTACCATTCTTTAAAGAACAGGCTTTTTCGAATAGATTTCATTTAACAAATAATGTAACAAACAAACAACATTTTCTTTTGCGAAAATACAGTTCTCCTAAAATGGGACTCGCACGACTTTTTTTTAGCGTTCTTTGCTCCATACTAGGGGAAAAAATAGAAAAAATGTGGAGACTTTTTCAGAAACTTCAACTAAAACTTAAAATTGTTAATGTTTCACACAAAATGACACAAAACTACTCTTGTAAAAAAATTAATAATGACATTACTTGATCTGTTTTTCACGTACAAATTTCATTATGGAAAACATATTTTAATTTTTTTTACTACTTTAAAATAGATTTTCAAATACTAAAGTAATTCAGAGGCCTTGTAATTATCATTGGTAGTATAGTTTTAGGGTAACTGTAGCGAAACTGGCATATGCACAAACACAAACACCCATGCCTAGGGCAGGATTCGAAAACGCGACCATTCAAGCCGAAGCAACTCAGGTCAATCATTTCAACAATGATGCTGTAAAATGACACAGAAAATAATTTAAATTTTGCAGTTTTCTGTAATTCAGAAGTTCAACGAAAATGCAAACTACACACGCTATCTTTACGCGTGTTTTACTCGATCCTAGGAGGGAACAACTTGGAGCAACTTTTGAGACAAAATTAAAACTGTTGTTGACGCTTGCGTAAAGTACTCTAAAAAATCAAAATATCCGTATCAGATTCACAAGATCACGACATCCCTCAGATTGATCGAAGAATATGAAGCCTGATGAAAACCCTTCAAGCACTGTTCACAGACAGACGGTCAGATGTTCGGCAGTAATTTAATTATCGAGACCCCACCGAACGTGGATTCTGACTGCACTTCCTTCAGCAGGGGTTCCCAACGGGGTCAGTAATGACTCTCAGGGGGTCGATGAAATTTTGAAGGGGGTCAATGATGATCGAGGGTTCAACGGAAGATCAAAAGCCGAATAAGTACTGGTGAAATACATCTTATAGCTCCGAGACTTTTAGATTACAATAAAGAATTGTACAAATAATAAGCAAATCCCACCCACGTGATCCTTGTAGGCCTCTCTTTATTAATCTAGGTATCTTATTATTACCTTGTCTCTTCATATGTGAATCAGTGGTTTTTGTTAACAATGACTTAAGGGCGGAAATTTATTTTGAGCAAACGCCGATGTCTATAACTACAACACTCGACATTGTAATCATATTGATCAGACGACAGTATTAGCAGCTCACACATACAAAAACTTCATACACGATACACGTACATTATTTTACAACACCTTGCCAGACGCTGGACGATTAAATTATATACAAATGTTTAAGTCTCAAGTAAAATATTTTCTTCTGCATTACTATTTCTATACAATTCGAGACTATACGAAGTATCCAAAAGAAAAGTAATATTAATTTCAACAACGACATTTAGTGTGTTATTTACCATTTGGATTGTATTATTTACCATTTTGATTGTATAATTCTAAAGAACCTGCAACATGTATTGTACTCAGCTTCAGTGTCAATAACCCTCTTCTCAATCAGGTTTTCGTCCAGTTTCCCTGATCCTTTAGCAAATGCTGAGATGGCCCCTTGTTCTGCTTCTGTGTTGTATATTAGTTTAGCAATAGCACCGCTTGACAGAGTCGCCGTACTGATAAATATAAATACGTATAAATAAATAAATAAATAAATAAATGTCTTTATTGATGGCGAGGCTCAGGACATTTAACCTGCTCTTCCGCCTAACCATTTTCAAAAAAATTTAATACAATAGTTAATGAAAAATAGAGGTAATTCAAAGAGAAATACGTAAGCAATTTGGATGAAGGGGGTTTTCACATTGAAGACAGGAATGTAAGCGAGGGAGGAAGGAGTAGCTAGAAAAGGGATCACTCTCACAGCATTGAAATTTATGAGTGAGATGAAGTGTATTTATTTTAAGTAAAGGAAGTGTTGAAGTTAATGTTTAATATATTAGAAAGCTATGAGAATTTATTCAAAATTTAGATAAATTATATTTTCTGACTCGGCAAATTAGGTACAGGAAGGATTGGACGGATCTTGTATAAGTCAGTGAAAGGTTATTTAATACTACTAAATGTTTCACACAGAGGTTTTGAAGTAGAATAGATTACGTACGTATTATTGAATTTCTTCTAAAGAAGACTAGAAAGGGGGGAAATGTCAGCATACGAGCGAAAACGCATCAAGTTCCCTGAGAAAAATGGAAAACGTTGGAAAATAAACTATTTCGTAACCATAATACTTGTACTTTGTAACAATAGTGACAATAATATTAACACTATTGATAATATGAGAATGTTTTATAAAACTATTTGGTTTTTAAATTAAGTGAAAAGAGGGGGGAAAACGATCTATTCATATTGTAGGAAAAAATTTCAATTTAAACCCCGTACTAGAAAAGTAGATATTATGGAAATTAAGGAACTGTCCCGACCCAACATCTCCCACCAGTAAGCCAACGATATATACTACATTTATTTACATTGTAATAAGACACTTAAATTTAAACTCGATACGAGAGCACATGTTAATGTAATTCCAGAGTATATTTTTCAAAAATTAGATATATCACAAAATCTCAATCAATGTTAGTTTGATATTTCTGATTATAGTGGGCAAAAGCTCCATGATACAGATTAATGTAAACTGAATGTTTCTACTAACGACCGAAAGTACAAAATGGATTTTGTAATTGTTCGCACGACAGACAAATCAGCACATATTTCAGGCCTGAGAGGTCTACATGAATTAGATTTGGTAAGAAAAACTGTGGATGCTTTAGAAGTTGAAGACACATGAATAAACTTTGTGTTTTAACTTTAAGAACACATGGTGTTCTCAACTGAGCTAGAGAAAGGATAAGATTTAGTCCAAACAAGATACAGTCAGGTCAAGTACATGGGACATGTTATTTCTGTCGATGGTATTAAGGCTGACACATACAAAGTGGAAGCAATAAAACAGACCACCACCAAAGAATGCCGCGAAACTTCACCAATATCTTTACGGTAAAGAATTTACAGTAGAATCGGATCTCAGACCATTAGAGTCAATCTTCAAAAAGGATCTACACAAAACGCCGATGCGACTACAACGCCTTCGTATCAGCTTGCAGCCATACCAATTTACAGTAAATACAAGCATCGATCCCAATTATATTTGGCGGATGCTATCAAGAGCCAGTTATGACAAAAAAAATTAAGTCAACGAAATTGACTTAGATGCGCAAGTGAAATCGATTTTATTTCACAATATTATTCCAAAAAAGTTCGAGAAAAAGTAAAGGGGTTGATGAAGAAAACAGTTCTTTAAAAGGGGTTGATGCAAGAAAAGGTTGGGAATCCCTGTGTTAGAAGAAGCAATTTACTAAGATGAACGGTATTTATCAACTTTTTCGTAACGAGAGTCCGGCAATAAGAGTTTTACTATCGAATGACCGCATTATTCCGCTGCACAACTACAATTCCTTCCCTTATTACGAAGGCGAGAAAGTAAAAAGAAGCGGGAGGTCTTCAATTTCCGACACGACTGATGCCAAAGTTGAGTAAACCATGCGTGAAGATCAGTGGATTACAATCTTCGACCCCTGCATTTTGTTTCATGAAGTTTCCTGAAGAACCATTCATCGGACTTTGACGGGAAACTTGTTCGTAATATCGAAGATGTGCGCAATATTTCCAAGAATGCTCTCAGAAGACCACAAACTCCAACGAATTGAGTTTTCTGGCAAGTTTCTTTCCCGCTGTGCGGACGAAAATTATATTTTTTGATTTGATTGCACGTGTGACAAAACTTTGGCGTTTCTTTTCACACACCACAACAATCACACCAGTGGCACGGCATTCCTTCGCCAAAGCGGCGAAAATTTAAAGTCTACTGGTAAAGTCGTGGCTACTGTCTTTTGGGATCGAAAAGGGGTGTTGCAGGTCGACACATGACTTCTGGAACCCATACTAAACGCTGAAACATACAGTGATATACTAAAAAAACGCAGATGAGGGATTCAAAACCGGAGGAGGAGAAGAACGTTGAAAAGACGTATGCATTCTCCACGACAACGCACGCCCCCACTTCGCCCGTCGAACAGTTACTCTTCACTTCACCCCGGTTAGTTCGCGACTTGGTACCTAGTGTCTATCAGCCGATTCCTAAGTTGAAAAAACATTTGGCCGGAATACACTGCACCAGTGACTGATTAGTGATTACGGGCGCGTCAACTGCTAAGGTCATTAGTTCCGTTAGTATAATGCATGTTTTAGCGAGGGAGGTGGCGAGATCCGGCGGAGACCTATGTCGGCTTTCAGGGATGATCCACAAACAGGGAAGCACCGCCCACCAGCGAGGCACTGCCCCAACCGGGATAAGCTCCAAGCCCCTGACTGGGATAAACTCTAAGCTCTCGACCAGGATGGAGAATGTGTGAAAGTAAGGGATGAGAAAATGAGGAAGGAAAATTCGCGCGAGGCCCAAACATCTCCTTATTAAGGTACAGCTCCAGCATTCGCCTGGTGTTGACAAGATAAATCACAATACTACCGATCAGAGAAGCCGGCCGCTAGAATTCTCCAGACAGCGGCTGAACTCGACTTAACGGACAAGCCACCGTCGAAAATCCTCCCAACGCTGGGACTCAAACCGTAACACCTCCCGGTCAGTGGCACTGCAGTGACACCGGTTGATGCACTGAGCCAGTTTTGCCGGTCACTTCACCAGTGACAAGCAGGTGAGGGATGAGGGCCAATGCTTCAACAGCATGGAGTAAGTATGACATAGTCAAACAAAAATTATCACAACGCCTATAACAATACATTGATCGAAATGTCGAATACGTAGAAAATCGGTAAAATTAATCATTGATTACGCCTTAACACAACGTAAATATTTTAAATAAAAGTTTCTTTGTATTTATAAAAATAGAAGTCCTTACTTGAAGGATTTCCCTCGAATTTAGCGTATTGTGCCGTATCAATACAAAAGAAATTTAAAAATCGGTGGCACAACAGCAGGGACTTTCTCGAATTATTTGTAAAGGATATGTAATAATATTGTAATACTACTTGAAACTGCAAAAGTATTGTACTTCAGCTTCTGGGTCAATGATTCGCATTTCGATCAGCTTTTCGTCCAATTTACCATATTTTTGAGCAAATGCTGAGATGGCCCGTTGTTTTGCTTCTGGCCATAAATGTAAGTTCAAATTATTTTCAGACGTCATTCGCTCTCAGGTCATTCGGATCAGCACGTCATTTACGTAATCCATACACTATCACCCTCTCAGGTAAACTCATAACAACTTAAAAACTAACCTGAATTTTCGCTCTCACTCAATCTCTCTCTCTCTCACTCACTCACTCAATCTCTCTCTCTCTCACTCACTCAATCTCTCTCTCTCTCTCACTCACTCAATCTCCTTCACTCCCTCTCAATCTCCTTCACTCCCTCTCAATCTCAATCTCTTCCACTCCCTCTCAATCTCAATCTCTTCCACTCCCTCTCAATCTCTTCCACTCCCTCTCAATCTCTTCCACTCCCTCTCAATCTCTTTCACTCCCTCTCAATCTCAATCTCTTTCACTCTCTCTCAATCTCAATCTCTTTCACTCTCTCTCAATCTCTTTCTCAATGCCAATCTCATTTTCTCTCTCATGAAATTACAGCTTGTGCATAACGTTTATGTAATGAATTGACACTAATATCCATTGCAATTACAATCAGTAACAACATCGTATCTCCAAAGGAACATTGAAAACATTAACGGCATAATTAATCCTAGTATATGTAGTATCTGAATACTTCGAAGTTTAATAACAATTCTTCATTAGCCACAAAATTTTATGAACTCTATCAATCTCTAAATGAGTATGACAAAGATCGAAGAGAACATTTAAACGATCAAAACACGAGGTAAAATACCAGCGTAGTACGCTATTATTGCGGCCATACTGCCAAACTTGATGGTAATTAGCACTGCGGCATTTTATCTGGTTGAGTTTCGGCATATAACAAGTGCATTATTCTGAATTGTAAATTATTCTGATAAGACTAAAACGATCTTTACAGAAGTAATTAAGCAATACCATCATTATGGATTCGGGAAATTTAAGAAGCCACACAGGTTTGAAATCTGCAAATGTTTACAAACGCAAAAATAAGCAATTATGAAATCTTGAAAATATGCAACACATTCCCGAAAATCCGTTATCAATAAGACAAACAGAATTATATTGAAGAAAAAGAAGCTGGCAATACTAATAAAAAACACCTCTGAAATATAATTCAAAATTGTATAACTATTATGATAAACTATGTTACACTATTATGATAAAGACGACTTTTTCAGGCTGAGGTTACGTTAAGCAATACCTGATTAATTACTAGATCATAATGGTTACGGAACCTTATAAACCTGAAACATACTTTTAAAAAAGGTAGTTTCATGAAATATTGAACAAATGCCAAGCGTGCTTATAAAAATTCTGCAGTTTAACCAAGCGGATACTCTGAAATCTTTCTGCAACTTCCAAAGAGTTATAAAAATAAAATTTAAAATAGCGCGATATTAGCAACATCTGAAAAACTAGACATTTTCGCTCCCGAGTTATAGAAAACTTATTTGCAACGGTAAACTAAGTAAAGATTTTATTTTCAGCATTGTTAATAGTAACTCGCCCTTACCTCTACTCCTACCACTACAAGCAAAAGGAGAGTTTAACAAAACGTGCGCATAGCGAAGATACATTTACGTCCAGAAGCAAAACAAGGGGCAATCGCAGCATTTGCTCAATGTATCAGGGAAACTGAACCAAAACCTGATCGAGATGGGATCATTGACCCGGAAGCTGAAGTACATTATTTGTTAGAAGCATTAAAAGACTATTAAGAAAATACACAATACAAATGTAAACTAATACATTATACATCACTGTTTTGTTAAAATAAACATTTTTCTTTTTGATGATCAGTATAGTCTCTAATTGTATAGAAACAGGCTGCAAAAAAATTATTTATAATTTAAATTTGTGAACCGACTTCAATTCTCTAATGTCATCTAGCAATGCGTTGTAAAGTAACGTACATGTATTGCACGTGGATGTCTGATAGTGAACTGTTGATACTGGCACCTAATGAACGTGATTTATACGTCATGTATTGTAATTATAAATAACAGTCAGGTATGAAAATCTGTTCCCACGTTAAGTAAGTAACGTTTGACAAATATTACATATTCTTAAATAAATAGGCAAGGCAATCGTAAGACTCCAAGGTCAATGAAGGGAGGCTTGCAGGGAACACCTAATGGCATTTTTTCATTATTCGAATACGTTTCTTTTGCAATCTAAAGATTGGGGTACTATACGAGTTTCCCCCGAATATTATGCTATATCTGAGGCGGGAATGCACATTTGCAAAATACACGCAACGAGCTGCATGAAGGCTGACAGAGTTTCAAGGAATTCTGAATGTGGAACATAATGAACTTAATTTAGTGTTTAACTCTTTTATATGTACATTCCATTTGATGTTTGACTGAATTGAGAGACCTAGAAATTCTGTTACCTTAACATCAGCTAATTGCATATTGTTCATTTTCAATGGAGCATGCAATTACTGATTTGAAACGCAAAAATGCATTGAACATTTTGTCTCTTCATTAACTATTAATTTGTTGTTACAAACCAATTTGAAACTTCTGAAATCGTATTATAATTTTTTTCTTCAAAGAACATTCGTGTCATCGGCGAACAGAACTGTTCTTCCGTTTTTAATAGACGTGAGTATATCGTTTACGTATAACAGAAAGAACATAGGACCCATTTTGGTCCATTGATAAAGCAACATCTTTGAGAAAAAATACAGTTTCCGTAGATTTTGATTTTCTATATCAGTGTTGTCAGTGTATTCTATATCAGTGCTATCAGTGTTGTGAGTCTAAAAAAGGTTCGTTTTTCCTGAGAAAAAGTCTCCATTCGCATATAAAAAAGCCTCTTTAATATTTTTAAGAAAACTGAATGTAAGTAAGGATAGTAATATCTCTTGTTATCAACAAGATTTTAATACATTAATATTAGTAACAACGCCAACATTCAAGCCTTATCACAGTGTGATATTTGTGCCTCCTAGATGCAGCTTTAGTTATGTGTGCTTAATCTTACTACATATTCTGTTGTACCAGAACGGCAGAGTTGAAATTATGTTCGGGTGGCATACTCATATTTGCCGGTGACAGTGCATCGACGTTGGGACCGCCCGCTTCAGAGCGAGAGAGAACAATCGTGTCAACAGCCACATCTTATATCTCCCCCCCCACACACACACACACACCTCAGCGTTGAATCCACAGTGGCTGGACTGGCCTGGAGTTGAAGATAGCACGCAATTCAGAGTTATTTAAAATACAAGAGATTTCAGGGGCGCTATATGAATGAGAGAGTAAGGTTGTCCCGACAGCGATGAACATTGTAAATCATTGAAGTAATTAAGTTTTCAAAATTTAAAGATAATGTTTTAAAAAATTAAATTACAAAAAAGCTTAGACCTTTATAGAGAAAACGACATTTGCTATGACCTTGACTATCGGTAGGCTCCACAAAGCACACTAGAGATCTGTTAATATTACTGCTAAACGTAGATGATTCCATGGGAATGTAGTGGTTGGTCTATGTTGAGTTTGATATAGATATGGTATCAGTTCCTTCAGATATTTGAAAAGAAGAATTACAATTGTTACTAAAAAATCGAAACACTTTGGCATGCGAAGAAACGAAAGGAAAGCGAAACAAGTTTTAGAGGAAATTTAACTTCTATATTTCAAAAGTAAATAAGGATTTTATTAATCTAAATGTTAAAGATAGAGCAGTTTTGAAGGCAAAATTATGATCCCGGCGGTATAAAACGAAGACAAGTCTCAGCGAGAATAAACTAATAATCAAGCAGAGGACATGTGAATAAAGTTAAATCAGATAATTTTGAAACTAAATAAAAAGATATGTCATGAAATCCGGAGAACAATTATGCATGTTAAGAAAAACGTATCCATATACATGTTCAATATTATGTCCTGAAACATTTTATAAGTTCCTAGATAGTAAATACATTAACAAATATTTATGCAAATCGACTCTACAGCTCTATCAAAAACTAGCAGGGAATTTTTCATTTAAAATGTAATATGCAAAGAAAAACAATTGAGGGTTAAAAATTCTCATTATATGACCTAAAAATAGTAAAATATGTTATTTTAAATTCATTATCATTAAAAATTACAATGAAGATATTTCTAACAGCTAAAATTTCTACAAAGGCTCTTGCTGGTTAAGATATTACAACATGCCCGGGCTTCAAATTGAAAAGTAAATCTTTCCTAAGGATTGCCACCCCGAAAAACATTTTTTCATGGAGTTTTAGGAAGTGTACTTTTATCCAAAATTTTAATTTTAATTTATTTACTTTAGGTATAAATTTTAGTATCAGATTTCGTATTCGAAAGTAGTAGTTTGCTCTTTACTGCAGAGACTTCAAAACTTTAATAAGGAAACTAAAAGTGTCTTAGTCATATAAATGTTATGATGGCGTTTGCTCGAAAAGCATTTTTTATGCAAAACTGTAAAATTACATCTTATTACCGTTAGTTTTGATAGCGATTTTAATCCTTCACATTCTTCCCCCCCCCCAAAAAAGCACACGCACACACACGCACGCTTGAGCGCGCACACACGTCTTTTGCGCCGTCATCCCTACAACGAAAATTTATCGAAATCGGATGGAACATTTTTCCGCTTCGAACTCTTAGCACGTTTGCCACGTGCGTCCTCACAATTTCCTCCGCTTAACTATTCTAATGGAGACATTTTCACAAAGGCAGATATGTTGGTGACATTGCGATTATGATAGTGGTTAAAAGGCGGTGTTGATTGTACCGCCTCCACATCACTCCTGCACACCTGTCTCTCTTGGTCCCGAGACCCGATTCGTCTCGAAGCAGCGTCAAGTCACGTTGCTCTCGAACGCAAAGCGTCATCGAGGAAACAATAAAAAGGC
>BOPP01000126.1:398095-411646 GCA_017312745.1 Gryllus bimaculatus | reverse complement strand
AGCACGCGCAACACGCTGCCGGAAAGGAACCCATGCAGCGACGGCGCGTGACTAGCGCTCGCGAAGGGCACCACACCCACCTGTCCCGTGCGACTTCGGTGTCCCTCTCCCAGTACCAAACCAATGCATCTATTGTCCACACTAGGGTCTTCAATATCCAGCTGGGATTCAAAATCGAGCCACATTACTTGATATAAAAGTAATAAATGTCCACCAACTGATGAATCGTAGAGAATATCGCAGCATCACGACCATATGGCTCCTTTTGCAGCCTTAGGTACAGAGTTCAAAGTCCCTGTCGTTGGGCGTGAAATTGAGGTTTGACACGCATTCAAGGTTGAATTCATCGAGGCTTACCACATTCATTCCACCACTAATTACATATCCCATCAACTTCAACCTCATTATCTTCTCAATAACTCTCAATATTTTGTGAAAGAAAAGGTTTAATAAAAAATGCATATGTACATTTTTTGGTCCACTAAGCTCAACTGAAATAGAAATTTTCGGTAAAAGATTTAGAACTGTTTTTGAGAGAAATGTCGTTTAAGCGTATCTGAAAATGCGCCATTTGGACCCCGTTTACAATCTAAAATTTGAAATTTCGAGAAACTCCGTAAGGAATCATTTGAATCATCTGTGTCGAATCTGTGTAATTTGAATCATGTCTGAAATGCATTAATTATAAAATATATAGCTGATATAAATATTAACCCCGAGCAAATTGTTCTAAAAATTATATGCGTTTATTTGCATAAAACTTGCAAGTTATAACAAGCAAGTAATACGCAACATTCAAATTATAACATGAATGTTATAATTTGGATTCGTGCGTAGATTTCGAGCGAAGTAATATAGACCGTAGAAAACATTAAAAGAAACGAAGAAGTATTAATGAAAAGAGGTATTTTGCCTCATTCACAAGCGCACTGTGAAGCAAAATATCAAGAAAAATATAGATTTTTATTATTGTTTCAATATCTAAAGCAAAAAAAATCATTAAAAAAATCCCTATCTTCAATATTGTAGTGGTCGTAAGACGACTATTTTTTATTATTTTAATTTTGCAATTTTTGAAAGTATAGAAAAAGAGACGTATGCCACTATTTGTAAGAATAATTTGTTCTATTGACAACAAATTGACAGAAAATATTTGACGCTGCTTATGACAAAATATCGTTTTTAAAATTGTTTATATTACCCGCAAAATTACGCGGTAATTATTCATAATTCGGAAAAATTCTACCCGACCCTACTTTGGATCCATCTGTTCGAGCCCACAGCAAAGCAAAATATAATTTTATTTCATACGGCGTAAGGCAGAACAGTTGATCTGTAACGGGCACCCGACCGTTGCACCGATTAGACCACGCAACTGGATGCCGCCCACGGCCTTCCCAGAAACACACGTGCGAGCTTTGCTTCCCTCCGCCCGTTAGCAGCTCGCAACGGATGGAACCCTCCAGAACGTTCCATCGCCAAATTCAAAAGGCTAATTGTGATAGGCCACTGCCATCCCTCCCCCTGAGCGCACGAGCGCTGGCGATCTGACGATGCTCCCGTCGTTGAACCGCCAATTTAGTTCCGCAACAAGCAGCGCGCGAGCCACACTTGTGGTCCGTGTTGGCGCGCTCAGTTTTTAATTAACATACACAAAAGTTTCTGTTCAACCTCGGGCGTTTCCCAGTTGGTAGAGCAACTTTCAAGTGTACTGTCTGTATAGTGTAGGATATCTGCAGACAACTTTGACATTAAGTTCATTGTGCAATCTCGGGCTGTTCCTGGTTAGCATGCGCAAAGTATCATTTTATTTGTGTGAAGTAGGGCTACTCTCAGTTCGTGCGCTACAACGAATTCTACCTTTGCGAGGAAATTTAGAAGTTCTGGTCTCCAGCTATCATGTACTATGGTGTTGTAACTGTACCATGTAATCAAGTGCTTAAGTACGGTGATTATTAAATTTAGTTGTGCAAGAACTTATTTTACTGTCAATCCAGAACTCCTACATAAATCCTCCCTGAGCTATCAAAGGGTTTTGAGACTGCTGTGCTCCGCCTTTACCTTATCAATACAGGACACCACAAAACATTAAGAACTAAGAGCAGTAGCCCGAACACCATCTTTGGACAAATTTCATTAGAAAACTATCTTCAGTATAGTAAATGTACGATAGCGTCGAAAATAATCATACTTCAAGAGTTCAACTTTACATACGATGCTGCTTCATAATGCAACACGTGAAGTACAAATACTCGTATTTAATGGCGGGTGGTCTCTTATATGGAGCCTTGCTGTCGCACGAGACAGTTGTATCGTTAGCTGCGACGCACCTAGTATGAGAATAGTAGATGGAATAAGACAATCAAATATTTGAATTTTTCACTCAAAATCCAAAATGTACCATTGCTTTCGGATTTTTTCCGAGAGACTGGGTGTGTACCGAAACCATAGACACCTCTCACACAGCCGGCGCCTGCGTAGATTTCAATTTTCACGATTCTTATTTTTATTGAAAATTAATAATAAAGATACAACATGATTTCCCATTTCCACCAAATTTTATTCACAATAGAAGTGGTCCTAATTTGTGGGAGATAACTGTAGGGAATACCAGAATATTTTTATTCACGCGCTATTTCTTTATTATTTTAAGAAACTGTGTGACCGCATTACCAGACGCGTCATACACTATCATCCTATCAAGATATACTATTCATTATCTCGCTTTTTAAAAAGGTGTGTGGCCCTTGCAGTCAAGATTCCTGATTGTTGAACGGTAGTACTCATTTCTGGATTATTTACGAATTACACTTGATCTTTCACGTACCTATAGAAAAGCAATACTGTAGGGAATGCCATTCAGTAAACTTCAAAAGCTTCGTTTCATAAGTGTCCTCGAGTCAGTACTTCACATTTCTTTTCAGTGTTCGTCTCACATACGGCTGCCTGGAAGCAGAAACCGATTACACATCTATTTAGGAAAAAGATGTCTTAAAACAATAGGAATGTGTTTGTGACGAGAACCGGCTGAGTCGTAATGCGAGCCTAAATACCATCGTGTCTCTTTGCTATGGAAATTTCAATGAAAATACATTTCAGAAAATAATTTTCTCCAGACACTCACTCCTCAAAACTATCAATTTTCCTATCGTAATCGTCAACGCTACTTTTTACAAAATTCTTTCCTTTCAATATCACCATGATTATCAGGCAAGTTCTAGAGTATTTGCTCTGTATCTCGCAATGCTACAAGCGCTGTAGAATATTTCATCATTCACATCACGAATACATATGTACATTTCACTGAGAGATTCGACCTTACGATGAGACCAAGACATATCGTCACATAAAAACTGGAGGTGCTACAACGACACATGCTTACTCGCATTATTTGTTACGGCCACTCATATTCAGCGAAACGACTCATATTTTCAGAAAATTGTACATGCCCTTGTTCAAAGAATGATTTTCAAGAACATATTTTATAACGAGTACAACTCTCCACTTCAATATTCTAGTAGTAGGAAGACGCCGAAAAATAAATTAACTTCTGCATTCAGAAATTAACTTAATTATTCTACATTTTAGAAAATTCAGAGTTCAACGAAAAATAAACCTGCACCGGTTTTATAAGGATCTTCGAGAAAAAAAACCTGATTGAGAGAATTTTTCTTAGATTATTTGTTTACAATTACCTTTATTTCATACAAACTTTAGTGAAAACTACTCATTTTTTTAAAATATGTATTATGAAGGAAAAAATCTCTGTCGTCAATATTGTAGTTGTAGAAAGAACCCGAAAAAATTCGAAAATTGAGAGAGTTCAAAACGTGTGTGTATATAAAATCAAAAAACTGAGCGATTTTTGAAGAAAAAAGGTTTCTTGTAAAGGAACAATATTCAAAATATCAGTTTCAAAACTGACAGGATTGGGGAATTCAATTTTGGAGATAATTATCTGAACGGTTTAGGCGCTGTCTATATACAGACGTTTTGCCGTAAACTAATTTTTCGTTATGAAGGAAGCACAAAACGTAGATTCTGGCTACACAATGTATTAGGGGGAATAATTTACAACACAAAGAAGAATGAATCATCCACATTCTCGGATTAGGGGCACACAAAACGAGTTTTTCCTCTGACCCACTGCACCATTACCAAACGTTCTCTTTACTACGAAAGTAGATAGTAGTGGGCGAGAAACTAAAAATTACGGGAGTGTTCTGGTGAAACGATGATAGCCCATACGGAATCATTTGCAAGATATAAACAAATTAACATTGTAGTGCAAGGAGGTTTTAAGAAGGTTAAATGAAACTGACAACATATATGTACTCTACAACATCAACATCTATTTGACCGAATCTGATCCAGAAGAATTTGAGGAGGGGGACAATTTCAGTCTGGTTCACACACAATCTATGTCTGAGAAAAAAATCTCTTTTAGAACGTGAATTTCTTCTTTCCGCTCGTGCTTGATGAAAATATTGGTAATGTGAAGCAATTATTTACGTGATAATTGTTATTAATAAACGGAATAGAATGTGAACTTTGCCCCCTCTAAGATCAGCTATTGCATTGAAGTATGGGCATCAGACGATTGGAAGAAACATTATTGAGTTACAAAAACCGAAATTTTTAACATTATAATCTCTTCCAAGTCCAATTAATTTTCTCATCACAAAATGAGAAAGTTAATATCGTTTCAGCACACTCCTTACACTGCTGTCATTGACGTTTTCAGTACTATTGCAAACTCTACTCAAAATTAGATAAATATAATCTAAAAATATTATAATCACACTGTGATAATGTTCTTATAATACTTCCGTTTTAGAACTAATAATTTCAACACCAGAACGCGCCCTCACTAAATCGTAACACATTAATTTTGAGAGCATGAGTTTTTTCCTAGTCCACACAAAATTCAACTCAACATTTAGAAAAGAGCAGGAAACAACTAGCATGCAGAAACCTTAATCCCCACTGCAAGTTTACGCGAGCATTACGTGCTTTATTCTTTACGCATGCATTACGTGTAACAAAGTTACAATACCATTTTAATTTTCTTATTGTAACATCTCTTTTATCAAAGGCATACATTTAGTTGAGCACGACGAATCGGTGTCGTCTGTCAATGGGTTTTTGAGGCAACCTGCTTGACAATGTTTTACACGCTCCGTATTGCAGCGACCCATTCAATTGATTGCTTGTTTAGTGATTCCGGGAACGTCACCAATGTGGTGTTTCTCCCACTGTATGGAGAGATCCGGCGCCAACCTACCGTCGTCTAGCGGGGTTTTCCCCAACCAGGTATGTCGTCGGCCTACCATCGGGACAAGCTGTCAGCTTCTGACGGGTCTCCCGGCATGTGTGGTAGTGTAGTACGTGTTAAAGTAAGTGCGTGTGCGTAAAGAGTGAGGATAGGACAAGGAAGAGGAAGGTAAGATCGCGCGTGGTCCGTTGCCCGTTTACTAGGGCTCCGACATTCGCCCGCTGTAGATTGGAGAAACCTACCGATCAGAGCAGCGGGCCTCTAGAATTCTCCTCCAGACAGCGACTGAATTCGACCTAGCTAACAAGCTAGTGTCGAAAATCCTACCACCTAGGAGTCAGAGTGACCTCAGTTGAGCCATCTGAGCCATCTCTCCCGGTCGACCCATTCATCATTAACATGACACCGAGGAAACGAAAAAGAGGAGGAGAAGGGGAAAACGAGAGAAGTGAGAAATGAGATTAAGAAAGAGTACCAGAAGTGTTGGAGACACCGAAGAGAATAAGGAAATTTTGACTTGGCGAAATGATTGGTTCTTTATTTACTTCACGAATAAAATGTTCTAGAATTTTAATTTTAAGCTTACGAAATCCTGGTTCCCCTAGCTAGTCACTGAGTCGTTTCTTGTGCATAGAGGAGAAATTACTTAAGTAGTCGGTAACTATTCCCCTAGGGATTAATTTGAACATTATTATGAGTGTATCGTTAAAAAAAACTTGGTTCAACGACAGCTAAAAGTTAACTCTCATCTCTACTGAGTAATTAAATATTTTTTTTTTTTACTTTTTGTTGGTTAGTTGAAAATGCGTACTACGATTTCAATTCGTAATACTAAATTAATTAAAAATATAAAGATGTTTTACCACACCATATCATGGTTTCCAAAGGAATAATATATGTATTGGGGCTGAAATATAGTCATGTAAGGAGATTTAACATTTAATCTTCCGATGAACATAAATATAGAAAGCAATTAAACATTATGGAAGTTACCATAATATGTTTCAGAGCAAAGCTGCAATTTTATATCTTCTGTAAGGTAAAAGATACCAGAAACCATCAATTAAAAAAGTCACATTTAGCACATACTTTGAAGGCGGTACCCACATACGGCATTCGGTGAGCACCGAGCGACCGCTCCACGAATCCCAAGTAGAGCGTATGAATTGCTAGCCATTTGCAGAGCCCCATAAAATTCTTTGCTCGTCCTACCCGCAGCGTGTCGGCCTTTTGGGCATATTAAATGAAACATTCGCCGAGCACCTCAGGCACTCTGAATGGTGCGAGTAGCCGCTAATTAAACGCCGAATGCCCAACGTCTGGAACCGCCTTGAGACTACTGTCTGTCGCGTTCGCTTTTCGGTCTCCCGTTTTTCTACCTGAAAGAATAAAACTGTTATCCATGATTGCATTGATGTTTCTGAAGCGTTTATGATCGCATCATAAAAAGTGAATGGTACAAATTGTTTTCGAGATAATTAATTGGGAATAAAATTGTTAAAAACTGACACTATTTCCATTTGGTACAGCAATGAGGCCTATTCTAGCTTGATGGAGCTTACACAATGCCTTAAGCGGAGGTATCTGTTGACCTCGTCACACCTGGCTAATGGAGATAGTATTTAAGAGACATTCAAATAGGGCGTTTGTACAAAGCACTAACCAATTCCAATTAATACAAACTAGTGGTGTTAAAACAGTACATACTTTATCCCCCGTATTTTCACCCAAAATTACAGGAAAAGTACTCACCTTTTTGAAAAATTGTACACGATCTTATTTCAAAATCTAACTTTAAGGATCATAAATTTCACTAAGGAAAAATACCTTTATCTTCATAATTGTAGTTGTGGGAAGACGCCGAAAACATTTTGAACTTTGCAAGTTTCGAAAATAAGGGTTTTCAACGAACTTGAGACCTGCCCCTTTCTCTTAAACGTACTTCACACTATCCAACAATAAAATTTAATCAATAACGATGAAGCTATTTTTTTAAAAATTTTGTAAACGTTCCACGGGCTTCAAGTAAAGTACCTCCCCCCAACAAAAAAAATCAAAATTTTGGTTTCAAATGCGAAGGACCGCGATATCGATAAGGGGATATTAATTTTTGATAAAATCAACTGAACAGTTTTCGCGGCTAGCGTTGTTCACAGACGGAAGGATGGATGTTTTTTGTCATTCGACTTCTCAGTATCGAGGACCCACAACATATGGATTCTGGCTACACCACGTGATAGACGATTTTGTTTCTAAATTTAGCTACTGGATTAATCAACTTTTTCGTTACTAGGGTCCTGTAACATTAGTTTTCTGCCGAAAATTCGGTACTTTTTCGCGCAAGATTACATAACTTTCTCTTTACTCCGTAGGGAGAAAGTAAAAATTGAATCTTTTAATCAGGAGTGGCTGTATCTTCATTCCAACAATACTAAAATCAGAATTACGTATGTTAAAAATAGTAGATTAACATATCTATCTGATATGTATCTACAACCCCATGTCTTTAGTACAATATAGAGAGAAATTTCACAGAATTACATGAAATCTTAGGAACAAACATTTTAGAAATTAGAATAAAAGCTTAAGTATTTGTATAGTTATTATTTCCGTATTTTACATAAGATGTTTAGACTACATTATGCAAAAAATCAATGGGCATCAAGCATACCTCTTGACTGGAAATATCCATTGTCTAAAAATATCCAATTTTCAATGTGTTCTATTTTTTACTACTTTTAACTATTAATTATCCGAGTGTGCTCTAGAAGTGACCACTTGAAAAATGTAACATTTTGGCAATGGTTACAAATAGATTCAGTATTGGCTACTCGATATTCTACCCTTGAATGTGTTTAACACAAGTCCAAAGAAGTACCAGTTCATGTTTCTTTATTCCAATATCAATATTAATAAGATGTGATAGGGAAAATAAATCATCTTCGTTTACACCTCGCCACTGAAGGGCATAAATTCCTCGTTTTGTAATCTGAAGCAAGAGGGAAGTCTTTATATTTGATTATTTTAATATTTTTTCAAATGTACTCTAAGTTGCCACCACTGACGCAAAA
The DNA here is from genome assembly GCA_017312745.1 of Gryllus bimaculatus. Lineage (NCBI taxonomy): Eukaryota > Metazoa > Arthropoda > Insecta > Orthoptera > Gryllidae > Gryllus > Gryllus bimaculatus. Next base: position 403,300 of record BOPP01000126.1, on the reverse strand, counting down.
ATATTGACATTCAGTATATTTAAGTATTCTCATACTCCCGCATGGCCTTGAAAACTGTCAGTAAGGTAAAGTGATGTAGTTCTACCGTATTACTAATTAAATTGGTGTGAGAATTATGGCTTTGGTACATACGTAACTTTCACGGCTTAATACATCGCAACACCTGACATCACACTTCCCCACACCTTCCCCCTACCTGCGTACGAAAGGACGAATCTCCCGCTGGGCCCGACTGGGCGCAGCACAGCGGAGCCGCGAGAAGAAGCGACCCCTTCCACGCCCTCTCCTCTCAAGGCCCTCGACCCGGAGCTGATACCAACCATAGGAGCGAGTGTGGGCGGGCCCGCCAGTGTGGCGTCCCACCCCCGAACCTTCTCGACCCGACCGGGCTGCAGCAGCACCGCCGGGGATGGTGGTGCCCTCATAGACCCCGCCACTACCTGCGGTGATGCCGTCACCTGCCGTCTGGGGACCAACACGTAAGAGGGGAGTGGAGATGAGGATTGAGTGACATTGGGGGCCAAGGACCGGTCATCGATGGTGAGATGCATACGTGACGCTTTCCATAGGGCACACTCCCAGCGCTGGCTGGAACAGCCCGCCCAAGGAATCTCGCTCCCAAGGCGTTGGGAAAGGAATCTACTTACTTCCTACAGTCTGGGCGGAACATGAAAATTCCCACCTTTAAGTTTCTGTTTCCGGCCAGAATCAACTCCTCCCCAGCTCTCAACTGCTGCCGAGGTAACGTGACCAAAAGTAGAATGAAATGTACGTGAAACAACGGGCAACAAGCATCCGAGAACATTGGTAACATTACCACGGAACGCCGTTACCTGCCACCACTATAGACATAACATCGAGGCCATTTACAAAGAAGCAGCCATTGCAGCGGGGGTGGCAGGTGCTCCGGGAGAATCAGGCAGTGGTGGTCAGCAATCGCCCTAATGTCGTACTCGCGCGGGGCAGAATGGCACTGGTGGTGGACTTCGCGGTGGCTGACACACGAGAGGGATAAGAAGTTAGAAGAAAAGCGCCAAAAATACGAACCCACCTGCGCCCACCTCATTACCGTCGGTTACCACAGCACCGAAGTACTCCCGCTTGTGGTAGGGGCAATGGAGGAATGGTGTGCGGGTAGCGACGCCGCACTAAAAAAGATTGCAGACGACCACAAGATAAAAGCTTTAAGAGAATAATCACTGAGGCCATTGATGGCAGTGCGGCGTGATACTACACGAACACGGGCAATATACACCTGGCCCCGCGCGAGTACAAACAGATAGCGCGGGACAGCGTCCGCAGAGGCGCCCTGCTCACGCCGTGCCACAGGAAGCTAGCTGCGGAACATCAGAAAAGACCTGCAACAACACCAGACAAGCCGAAGCCCCTGCCTAGAAAGTGTGTGCCTCCAGTGTCAGTGAAGTGGAAGCAACAAGTTAGTGGCAGCCTAAGTGATAGCGAGGTGAAAAAGTATATGAAAATAAGCAAAAGGGTCAATGCCGGACCCAAGCCACTAAAAACTAGATTCTGATCGGAAGAGCCATTCGAATAGATTTATGTATTATAAATAACACCCAATAGCCTACATTGTAAATAACAACCAAGAATGTACATAGTGTAAATAGTAGCAGTAGTATAGATAATAGTTATATAAAAGTAATATAGTAGGATAGAATTTACACACACACGCATGCAAATTCTATCCTATTTATTTCTTAATCTAATATATATTAGATTAAGAAATAAATATTTGTGTTAAAGAGTTCTGAACTCAAAATAACTCAAAATAATTTCCATAACACATCGGATTGTTAGGAACAACAGCCCTTTTCAGAGATGGAAAAGTGCATCATTGAAAGTCGCAGAAAGAAGAAACAAGTCTCCAAAGTGGATGAAGTTTGCGAGGCAATTTTTTGTCGATTTCATCTTTTAAATTTTGCATCAGCAATTTTGTCTACGAGCAGAAGCAGCAATTTCTCTAGAAATAACGCTCAACTGTCGAAACGTGCCTTCTCTTCATTGACGCCCTAAATTGGAAAGAAGATACATCGAAAAGCTCACGCTACAGTCAAGTAATTTGATGAGTAATACGATTCGTTCAGTTCTGTGCAATAACCATGAATAACGGAAAATTTGAAACTAACTCAAAATCGTTCCACTCATACATTTCAGGTATTTCATAAGCAAATACTGCATGATTCAAAATCAATTTCCGCACTTGTGAACCTCAAAAAGCATTTCTCTGACTTCATGTACGACGGTTAATTCGACGCACTAGTCCTACATTCATAGATCATGATGATGACGATGATCAAGATCAAGAAGATTTCATGCAAAAATGTGTGCCCACACTGGGATTCGAACTAAGATATTTAGATTTCAAGCAAACTTAAGAGCATAAATACTACGAACACCTAAATTCGCAACGCTGTTCGCCTTCCCGGCGCTTGAAAAATGAAGTTGAACACAAGCAATTTACGAACGTTTAGTAGTTTTAATTAAAATTGGGCGAGCTGCTGGAAAAAAATGACAAAAAGTTTGCAAATGAGAAAATAGTTCTTTTTACGTAATTTTTAATATTTGTCACTATTTTACTCAAAATTACGCCAAAACTACTCTGATTATGATTTCCGGGCGCGTAAGCTAAGCTCATTAGTCCTGGAAGTGCAGTGTATGCCCACCGAAACATGCTGTAAGCTCCCGACTGATCTCTCAGGATGTGTGGTAGGGTATTGCAAGTGGGAACGTGTGTAATTAAGGGGGAGGAGAGGATACGACATGGAAGAGGAAGTGAAGATCTCGCGCAGTCCGTGGCCCGTTGGTTAGGGTACCGTAAACTGGGGTGACTTGGTGACTGGTGGTGACTTGGGGACACTATCATCTTTCAGATGTCATAGATACCTGCAAATGAACTAAAGCGGTGATTCCTAAACCACCTCTAGAATGAGCTTTCATGAATAAAATTGATTCTCAGGCCTCACTTAAATATCCCCCCCTTTCTTCCGCTTACTTTCTCCATAACTTGTTTCGAGGTTTCATGAAAGCATGAACTTTAGATACAGTACTTACTAATTACATCTTCTAGTTTTGAAATGATTTTGCTTTGGTAAGTACGTATATTGTGGTAACAGTGAGTAATAATTTATCCAAACGGTGGCGCTGGTGTAGCCGTGGATTTTCAAGGTCGAACAAATCCTTCGTACGCCTGCCTTCGGAGGGGAAGTAAAGCCGGCTGTCCCATGTTAGTAGATTTACTTGCATGTAAAAGATACTCAAACCTAAATGAAACATCTGAGCTATATTCAAATCGCCTGTTTCGTCGCCCGAGTGATACCGCTAGTGGGTGAAAGGAGCGTAGCGAAATTTGCGTGCTCAGGCGAAAGAGCGGGCCTAATGGCCCGAGTCTCGCCGTGTAAAGTAACGCATCAATTCAATTAAAACTTTTTGTTTAGTAGTTGTTTATTTATTAGTGAAATGTTGAATATTTGCGAGGTGACTTGATGACAATGTTTTATTTTCATTACTAGGCAAAATCAGTTGACAGATGTCACGACCATACAAGAAGAAAAAATTAAAAAAGAAAAGCACATTATAGACATTTCAGGAGGGAATCAACCAATACAAGACGGAAAAACCCATTAAAATCCCATCGTCAACTCTTCAAATTATAGTTGTTGATTTGAAGTTGAGTTGAAGGGGTATAAATTTTGAAGAAAATCCTTTGAACGTTTAAGCGCTAGTGTCGTCCCACGGAACCGTTTTGTCAAAAATACATTTTCAGGTATCAAGAACGTACAAAACGTGAATTCTGACTTCCTATCGTAGTATTAGAGCAACTAATTTACTACATATAATAAGGATGCCACAACGATGTCGATGTTTTCAAAACATCGATAGTTTTATAAAATCGATGTATTTTAATATTAAATTTTTTGAAGTAATATTTTTTTAAACAACGATGTTTTGTCTTCGATGTTCTTACGCGGTCGATATTTCTTAATGAAAAAAGTCCAACATAAAATTCTATAATACTTTTCAGAAATCCATAAATTGAATATTCTCCATAACAAAGTTACCAAGAATGAAAAATAAATAAAATCGAGTTTTCGTCAATAAAGAAGCCTATAATATTTGCAAAATATCCAACCAGATATTCCAATTTTGTTAATTGTCCTTATGATTTTTGATGTTTTACATTTACGTTTTGACGTTTATTTCAATTAAATGTAATAAAGGAGAGCACACTTTTAATTTCCCATGAGTGAACTTTAATGCTTACTAATCCAGTTTTTAAATTATATAATGTTTAATAACATCGATGTTTTTTCGTCGGTAGAAACATCGATGTTTTGTTGGCGAAATCGCATCCTTATTACAGAAAAAAGAATTGAGCGTTTTTAAGTATAAGGGATTTGTAGAAGAATGTAAGTGGTAGGCGAGAAATTACAAGGACACATTTTGGCCATTTTGCACAATTTTACATGGAATGGTCCTATATTGTAGTTTGCTTCCTGAGTTCCAGATTTTAATACCATGTGGACCTGCCGACAACAGCAGCTTTCAGTGATATTTTAAGCAACCCGCATAAATGTGCCTCCATTGCATCTCAAGTTCGAGATTTTGCACAACGCCACTAAACAACATATTTATCTCAGTCACAATCTACGAGAACAGCTACACAAAAGATTTAAAATAATGTAAGTTTACATACGAGTTGTCCCTTACCACGTATGTAGAGCTTCAAATCATCCATATTGAACGAGTATGAGATATGCATCTCGGGTGTTCTTTTCAAAACACTTAGTGTTTCCGCAACAGTTCGAGCCGGTGCTGCCGCCGCCAGAGAGGCAACGGGACGGTGGGCTTGAACCTTGTAGAAGTAATCAGAGCGACCCGAATATGGAAACGCGTGCACAACCGGAGCGCAAAATTCACACACCTCTACCATCAACATTCGCAATACTCTCGAAGTCATCGGAAACCAGGAGCTATGATGAACGAAGTACTGTACATTGAAAACCATGGTGGCTGTGTTCAGAAATAGTCTCATCGTAAATTTTTGTTCCATTGTTGGAGTCAATTACAGAGTACAGATGTACAGATACTTATTGATTTACTTCCTAATGTACAATGTATGTATGTATGTATGAATGTTTATATATATTATATATATATATATATATATTATATATATATATATATATA
>BOPP01000126.1:369839-395675 GCA_017312745.1 Gryllus bimaculatus | reverse complement strand
CAGAAAGACACAAAGAAGAAGAGGAAAGGGGAAGAAAGAGCGAGGAGGGGAGAGAGACGACAACCCACACCAGGAAAAAAGAAAGAAAGAGAGAGACAGGAGAAGGGAGCGACAAAAAAGAAGCAAGAAAAAGAGGAAGAGACGAGAGAGAGAGAGAAGGACGAGGGAGAGAGAGAAGACGAGAGAGAGAGAGACGAGAGAGGAGAGAGACGAGAGAGAGAGACAAGAGAGAGAGAGAGACGAGAGAGAGAAGAACGAGAGAGCAGAGAGACGCAGATGAGAGAGACGAGAAAAGAGAGAACGAGAGAGAGAGACGAAGAGAGAGAGGACGAGAGAGAGAGACGAGAGAGAGGAGCGAGAAGGAGAGAGACGAGAGAGAAGACGAGAGAGAGAACGAGAGAGAGAGACGAGAGGAGAGACGAGAGAGAGAGGACGAGAGAAGAGACGAGAGAGAGAGACGCAGAGAGAGAGAGACGAGAGAGAGAGAGAGACGAGAGAGAGAGAGACGAGAGAGAGAGACGAGAGAGAGAGAGAGCACGAGAAGAGAGAGAGACGAGAAGAGAGAGGCAGACGAGGAGAGAGAGAGGACGAGAGAGAGAGAGACGAGAGAGAGAAGACGAGAGAGAGAGACAGAGAGAGAGAGACGAGAGAGAGACGAAGAGAGAGGAGACGAGAGAGAGAGACGAGAGAGAGAGGACGAGAGAGCACACCGCCGAGAGAGAGAGCACGCAGGAGAGAAGAGACGAGAGAGAGACCGAGGAGAGAGCACCACGAGAAGAGAGACGAAGAGAGAGACGAGAGAGAGAGACGAGAGAGAGAGACGAGAGAGAGAGACGAGAGAGAGACGAGAGAGAGACCTGACCTAATGAATGAGACCTACCTGAATGTAATCTTCTATGTAACAGAATATTACGTAATTGTTCAGCAACAGTCGGGTTACCAACAATTTATTCCATTACCATCAATTTCAAACTTGTTTCTGCGTGTATCATGTGCCACACTCGAAACTTCAGAAATTATCATATGCTTCACATGCACTAAGATGAAGTCCTTACCAGGCCGTGAGCGAGTACACTACCCCACCCCAGCACGCTGGATATTCGCAGAGGGAGCAGGAAATGCACAAAGCGCACCGAGCCTCTTTCATCTCACCCCCACACCACCCCAGCATCCGCCAACGAAAATAAACGCAGACAGCCAGCCCCCTTCGTCTCGCTGCATTATTCGAAAGCCCACGAAGGTGCGTGCATCTCCCGCAAACGGCACTCCAAGGCTGAGCTGCAACCCCAAGCTGCATATGCGCACATTCTCTGACATTTGAATTACGTTGGTCTGCGATTATTTTTCTTTCTCACAACAACAAATGCAACTCAATCCAGAACCACTAGTAATGCTGATTTTAAATATAATTTCGGATGGGGCGTATCAGGCAAGATATTTTAAGATACTCGTTTGAAACCTAAATCAATTAGTAATTGAAATTCAAAATGATATACTCCTCATTCTGGCTTACCAACAACGTAGATAGTGATTTTTGGGCATATTGTGCATCTGTAACATCACTCTTCTTGGTTCCACTATAGGCAGCATATTAGAATTCCATTTGCCGTGGTATTTCTTTTCCATTGTAGACATTTGTCAATGAAAACTCTCACCGAGCTCATCGCTGCCTGCTCCAATTTTCCGGGAGGGGTCTAAATGAGAATCGAAGAAGAAGTGAAGTTTTAAAGACATGTTTCATTTCACAGCATCATATGAATCCAGAAGTTCAACCATCATTAATTTTCTGGTTAATTTCCAACAATTTTGTACGATATCTACTATTTGCAAAGGACAGAAAGAGTTTAACAAGTATTAAATCTTGGGTGGATTAGGAGAAATTACAAAACAGTGGAAACGCTTTTTACGAGTAGTTTATCAAAAAATACAGAAATATATATATATATATATATATATATATATATATATTTCAAGTTCCAGAATATGTATATTCTTTTTTATGTAGATCCAGTCATATATTCGCATCGATTGTTTGGTTATTCTTCTATAACTTTCATGACAAGTAATTTTAGAAATGTTATTCGCGAGTAGGGATCCTTGACATTCTCGTAATAAAAGAACGAACTTGCATATACCTAAAAACATCAAAATATGTCATCTATACAAAATATTGGATCCTATCCTCTGTTATACGTAAACGATACGCCCTCGTCTATTAAAAATGGAAGAATTGTTTTGTTTGTCGATGACAATGATTTTTGCAAAAAAGAAACAAATAGTATGATTTCAGAAGTTTCAAATTCGTTTTGTAATAACAAATTAATAGTACACTATGGAAAAACAGTTTCCAATGCATTTTTGCAAATCGGCAATCGCATGCTTCATTGAAAATGTACGATAATCAAGTACCTGATGTTAAAGTAACAAAATTTCTAGGGATCTTAATTCAATCAAACCTCAAATGGAATGTGCATATAACATAATTAATAACTAAATTAAGTTCAGTATGTTAAGCATTCAGGATTCTTTCAAATTCTGTCAGCCTTCATGCAGCTCGTTGTAGTATTTTACAAATGTGCTTTCCTGTCTGAGATATAGCGTAATATTCACGGGAGCTCATCCAGTAGTACACAGACTTTTAGATCGCGAAAGAAAATTATTAGAACAATGAAAAAACGCCAACTACGTGATCCACGCAAGCCTCTCATCTTGGAATCTTACCATTGTCGTACCTATTTATTAACGAATCTGTAATTTAGGTCAAAACTGAGTTACTTAACACTGGGAAAAAATTTTAATGCAATACTGATATTATTATTACAATACATGTCATAGAAATCACATTCATCAATTTTCGGCTCACCCCAAAAAATTTACATAGATGTACGTTACGTTACGACATTAAACAATTAAAATCGGTACACAAATTTAACTTAAAAGTAAAATATTTTCGGTTGCGTAACGGTGTTTACAGAATTAGAGACTATACTGATCATCAAAAAGGAAAAGAGTATTAATTTTCACAAAAGAATGATATATAACGCATTAAATTACAATTGTATTGTATAATTTAAAAAAATAGTTATTTACGTCGGGAGGTTAACTGCGAGGCGGAGCGATAGGGAATCCGAGTACTTAACCTTCCGGCTGAGTTCTTAAAGACTAATAGAGCACGAATTATATACAATTTTTTAATACAATTTTTGTAGTTGTTATTTTAAATATCACATTCAGAAAATTGCCTGTCAATCACTAATATATAATATACTTCATTGAATATTGCCACAAGGTTTTGTTTGACAGACAGCTCTCCTCAGTTGTGTAAAGGAGAAAATTATCACTATAAAGAACACTAATTAGAAAAATGCTGAAATTATATTAATTAATTTTTTAACAAAGTCTCATACCATTTGCTATAGTTTAACATAGAGATATAACAATTTAAACAGCAAAATTAAAAATAAAACAAATATACAAGTATTTACAAACGAGCTTGCAAACGTACGACTAGTATGGCAGTTACATAGAGCTTCGAACTCACTGTACACAACCAGATGACCGTTGCGAGATATTTATATTTATATTACATATTTTTTATTTATCTCTGTAATTTCTTTGTTTTCTTGTGATTGCGATAGTAAGGTGACGTGATGATAGATCCGCATGTGCGGAAAATTACATTTCTGGTATTGTGTATATAGTAACAAAATTTATTTTATGAAAAGGGTTGAGCAACGAAAAAGCGACGAATTCCCATGTAATTATATCTTTATATTAAGTTAGCCGAATGTTTAATAACAGGGTCGAGTGAAGAGCGAAAATTTTATTTTTGCGTAACAAATTAGCAATAAAAGGCGACAAACTTTGAGTTTAATTTCAATATTTTTTGAAAACTTTGCTGTTGTACGGAGTTCAATTTTATGTATGATCAACTTCATAGAGCCTTCCCCAGAATTTTTTTAAAATAAGAGTTTCTCAGAACGATCTGATGGGGAAAATTTACAATAAAGTATAGTTCAAAATGAAATAAAGATAACTTGCACTGCATTTTGTTATTAAGATGCATAAACATTGTGCTATTTATTTTTTATTAATATAAGATATTAATTACGTCCAGTCGTTTTTGTCGCAGACCACGCCTCGTTAGTAAAATAATGCCGTTTTTCAAATATTGAAGGTTGAAATAATGAAATCATTGTGTAGGCGCGGAAGAGTCTCGGCAAATCGCTTGTGGGAAAGAAAGAATCCTCTCGTAGCGCCAGTCACGATTCTGCGACCAACCGACTACTCACATGATAGTCAAATACTTGAGTGTCCAGGTGGAACATCGGAGGGGAAAACTACTTTTGGCACGGTGGTTCCCAGGGACAGTCCCCTGCAGCCCCATGCAATGCCGTTCCTGTTCCTGTTGCTGCCGCCATCACCGCCTCCCGGTTAAGCACCACCCCAGCAGCCAGACCGGGATAGCCTTAACGAGGACCCTCCAATTTATGTGACAGGCGTGCGGCCGGGACAGCAGCGGCAGGGCCGGGGCCGGGGCAGGGGCCGGGGTCGGGACAAGGCCAGGGGCAGGGACAGGGGCGAGGGTGGGGTGGCCGCAGGGGCCCACCGACACTAATGGCCAGTGAAGGCGTAGGAGCAGAAGCCGAGACGTCGCTCAAGGACAGGAACGTAGGAATGAACAGAGGCGAAGACGTGAGCATAGGATCGGACACTGGAATAGAACCACGGGTCATCAGACCGAGCGATTGTGAGGTCGCTCGTGAGGTCTCTACCTGTAGGGCACATCATATTAATGGATATGAACATTGCTATTTAGAACAGAGGGAGCATAATCTAGGAGGTCGACGCTATGGGGTGATAAAAGTAGCTGAACACCCGATGTATGAGGTGGATATGCAGTCAAAAGTTGAGACAGTAATATTAGGCTTCGGAGGCGCTAAGACTGGATGCGAATGAAACACTTGTTTTTATTCAAAACGGAAATGCTTAGTACAAGATTTCAAGACAAAACACAGTTCCGAAAGGGATTTAGAATTACTAAAAAAACAGTCCTTAAAGGTATTCAGGATATTTCAAATGTAATAATATCCACAGTTCAGAAAAAAGAGAAAACAATAGGTGAACCTTACTAGAAAGGAGGCCAGTCGATGGTGGGGTTTTCCTGGGTAACAGCATTATAACTTTGGCAATTGCATATTCGCCCCTTAGTTCTGGACGTTTGAAGAGAACTTTCAAGGGTGACCTGCAAGAAATGTGGACTTCAAATGGCGCATTATACGATCGCTACAACCTTTCACAAACCTGTTCTATTTCTGAGCTCTTTAGTACTTAAATGAACTTTGTTATTAACAAAGTACGCCACGCGGGCTTTGGGCGGATTCTCAGAACCATTTCAACTGCTATTACTCGCCACAATAACTGTAGTTTTCTTGCATTTTAATATATTTTTCGAGCATGAAAGTGCCCTCAGACTGCATTACAACGCACTAGAGTACAGTACAAACATGGTGCTTGTTGGGGAGAAAAATCAAAACTCCAAACACGGCCGACCATAGTCCTGCAGGGGGTCGCAGCAGAGCCTAAGTCTTTTGGTCCAGGTTCGCGTTCTATGCAAGGCTGGGATGTGTTCACCATGTGATTTTAGCACGGTTAACATCGCGTACTTCTAGTATCTCATGTGAAAATCATCTCATAAAGAATCACTCATCTAGATAGCAAATCAGTCGATTACAAAACCAGACCATCTTTGTAAAATAAGATGTAGAAAGCAAAGAACAGATAAAGGCAATTTCTCCTTTGTGAATAGCACTATAATAGATTGAAATAAACTACCAGTAAAAGCAATACGATATATTTCTATATACATGTATATACTCGAATTAGCGACACTTCTAATATAGTCGAATTTAAAAATATAGTTAATTCCATTTATATCATTACCATTAATATCGGGTCTTTATTACTATTATTATTAGCCTCTCGAATGGCTCATGAGCAGCGTACCAGTGTGAGATGGTCCCGAGTTCGATTCCCGGCCGGGGCAAATATTAACTGTAGCTCCTAATACAAATTGTTTGAATTTCTATAGCTGTCTGACGACAGAAGAAGCTCAGGCAAGCCACCAAACCTAAGTATGATGAAGGAAATACGGCCTGCTAGACACGTGTCTCCCTTACCCCCTAGATAATAAATAAAAAACAGGGCCAAGACCTGGGAACAATGCTAGCTGGCAAAAGTCGGATTATTCAAACCCTACAATGTCAATTACAAACATACGCAATTCTTATAATGTTATATCCCAAATATAATGACGTGGAATGGAGTGATAAGTTAGATAAGATATAAGTCCAAGGAAAATAAGAACATCGTTAATTTAGAAAAACAAATCAGAAATTAATTAGAGCTAAATTATCAACTTTTAATTGCAATTATGTCTGCCATAAAGCATTACCTCAAAGCGAACTTCAATAAATCTATCTATATTAATCATAATCACAATTCCTTCCTCGTGATCTCCCTACTGTTCTCCATTTACTGAAATGCTAAAGCGCACAACCAATGGTCACCTGACGTCAGATATTTCGGCGCCTAAAATAGGCTCTGAAAAGGATAGGCAGCATCCATTTCTTAAGAAAATTACCTTTTCACATACATATATTTCACTTCAGACTGTTTAATTAAGCACATATAATCTAGAGTAAACAATACGAAAAGAAACAGAATTAAAATTTCAGCTGCGCCTTCCTTTCAATCATTTTATACGCATAAAATGAATAAGCGTAATAAGGGGCAATTCGGTAGTTTTATTTGAGACATTTCAGTTTCAGATATATACTGCCTAAAAACAATGATTATTCTCAACGGCTTCACATAGAAAAAGATATTTTAGCCTTTTTACATGACAATAGGTACTTCTACGCTATAGTGGTGATACACGAGGCACTAAGAATATGGTTTTCAGACATTGTAGCTATAAAAATAGACTGAAGTATAAAACTGGCATTTATATAAAAATCCAAGTCAGGATAAGAGGTCATGGAGACTTAAGCCCCCTACTCCAATTCCCAGAGATAATTGAATACGGCACGGATCAATCGCTAATAAGAGCTCGACCTCTTGGGGGGTCACTGATGCTCCAAAATATATCTGTAGCACTAGTGTCGATCTCCTAGTTTGCAGGATAAATACTGCATGATCAATCCATAGATTAGATTACATAGATATAATTAGAATCTGAATTTGTTAGTAAGAAGTCTAAAATTTGCCATTTAATTGTATGAACACTATTAAAAATATGCACAAAATATGCAGTTTAAAATGTACAAAAAACAAATATATTTTTTTATTAAAAAACGTAGTACAAAACTATTAAAATGTAAAAAAAGGTACACAGAAAAACAAGTTTTCTTAAACCAATTTAATTTTTGTCAAGTTGTTTTTGTTATCCACAAAATTTAATCATTTTATTTAATTAATGATGCACTAAATACTCGTAATTGATTTAATGAGCATGTCCTAATGCTGGGAATGGGCACGATTTCAGTATTGTCTTTTCATATCAATTTCATGATTTATTTTATGTCGAGTACCAACTTTATTCGAAAATTTTCCTGTTGGTATATTTCTAAGACATCATTACCCACAAGCGTTAAAAAATGCTTTTTTTTTTCATTTGTTGAAAAATCTGTTTTGTTCATTAAAGGAGAGAATTCACTCCGTGACCTTTTTTACAGACACTCCTGTGTGTGTTAGGCAATTCCACACTCATTGAAAACTAACCAGTGCGTGTGAATGAAACTAAATGCAAACAATCTCTTGGGAACTACATGAATGTTGAAGACCAACAATTATGTTTCGTTAATTGTGGATTCAACAAAGCACAATGTTTCCCAATTTCAAGAAGCACTTTTACATTTATTTCAAATTAATTTGTAGATTTGATTTCTCAACTAATAATACTGTAACTTATTACACAGGAGACAAATTGATAAAAATATAACTATGTTTAAACATATTACCATTATTTTCAACTAATTTGCGGAAGCCTTCCAACACACAAAATGTGGCAGGAAAACTCTAAATCCGCCAATAGTAAATAAATTTTATTTTCCAAATAACAAGTAGCACTTAAGAAAAAATATGCATTTGAATCTTGGCATTATTTATGATCATTAAAAGTTCAAATATCGGTCAATTCAATCCTAACCTGAAATAATTTTAATATACAAGCATCAGATAACATGAAATATGATTATACTGCGCCAAACGTGGTACTATACCAAAAGTGGTACTTCTCTACTCGTCCCCCAGGTAAAAAAAAAGTTTTAAATTTAAATATTAGTACAACGTGCTTATGATTGTACAATCAAAGCTGCAAGTGAACATTAGAATAAAAATATCAACTGTGACTAAACAATACCACAACACGACTAATTACGACTCTCAGACGTCTTCAAACAATGACTCAAAATATGACATTCGAATTGTGTGGGTTATGTTCCGGGAATCATACCGTCGAGTTTTTTGAGTTTGTATGTAGAAAACTTATCGAACGAATCATATTGCTGTAGAATTTTGACAATCCCATACAATACCCGCTACGAAGTGGAACATAATTGGTATTACGAGCAAATAAGAAGTAAAAACAGGAAAAAAGCACTTCTTAAAATGTTGTTTGAAAAGTTTCAATTTTAATATCCTCTTTTCGTTTTGAAGGACATTTTCGATACTTTCAGACTACAAATGTACCGAATTTTAGTTGAATAAAGTCTATAATGAGCATTAAATTGAAGATTTTTTAATTTAAAACATATTTTATGTGAACGATCTGCATTAGGACATAAATTATTTTTCATCTCGGTCATAAAATATTTATCAAATTTCAGTCGCTACAAGAATTCCACATACAATATATTACGTTATTTCACAACGTATTGCCATATGAGATTAAACAATTACTAAACAATACCCACAGAAATTCCCAAGTTCTCTTTCGTTGCATCGTTGCTTTCGCGCTTCCTGTTCAATTAGAGATTACACTGATAATTGAGAACGAACATCAAATTTACTTTTGAACTGAATTAAATGCTTATTATCATTTGTTTTGTACCATTCTAAAATTTAAAATTTGTCTGTAATAAGTATAGTACTTTAACTTATGGGTCAATAACTCCCCCCCCCCCGCAACTCCAGTAGGTTTTTCGGTGAGTTTTCCGTAACGCATCAAGCACATGCTGAAATACCCCTTATTTTGTGCTTCTGGACATAAATGTAGCTTCACTATATACGCAAGTTTCCTTTAATTCTGGGAAAGTTAAGGGGGATTATTTATTCATCAGTGCCCAAACACTCTTCTTCATGATTTCGCAGTAGTGCGTGAATTCCTTCACGTGGGGTAGGACAAGCGCTCGTATCTGTAGCTTACTTGCCGACGCAAATAGTTCCTATTGCATGGGAGCGAATACTTATTACTTTTGAGGTTTATCCCAAATGCTGGTTGCTATCTTGCACTTTTCACCGCAGTACAAGTACGTCACGCGTTTTTTATCGGTTTCGCTCAATACATTTTAAAACAAATAAGTATATTATTTATAATCCAACTTAATATCGTAAACGACCGATGATTTTACTTCTCTTTCACACGTTACACAGTTTTTAATAGTTTTTTTGGCGTTACAAACGAAGAGAACACTTCGATCTTTCAAAAAGTAAAATTAATTTTGAATGAAAACTTCGCCAGTTGTGATAATTTCAATTTGGTCCATTTTTTCATATTTTTAAGTGACTTACTTTTCTTCACTAGTTTATGTGGACTTGCAATTAAATTAAAGAGAAAGTAAAAGATATTAGCAACATTTCTTGTATTTCAAGAAATCTTGTATGCGACTCTCAAATGTATCTAGCGTTCACGATGGTGGTTACTGCGCAAACAAGAAGGCGCGCCACGTCTATATTTACACCATGTTCGAACAGAAATTGACTACGCTGAAACCTGCCAATAGGCAGAACGATGACGAATTGTTTCCGGCCACCAAATCATTTCAGTGGTAGTTTACACAACATTGATTTCTATTTTTACTATAACTACTAATAGCTAGGTATTATCGATATAATTAAGAAATTCAAATTTGTCCATTTTTAATTTAAAATTAGTGGAGGTACTAGAAAGTTCAGTAGAGAACTTCTCGTATTAATCGTAAAGGTTACGTAATAATATAACATTGAAACTTCTATCCTACTAACACCTCAGTCATTATTTGAAAAAACTTTTAACCCAACGAAACACAAGATATTAAAAAACACGCCATGAATTCATAAAAAATTAAAAACTTTAAACGAAAATGCCTTCTTGCCAGTGAATTCTGTGAATTGTGCTCGATACTTACAAATCTATATACTACATAATCGATATAATAAGAAACAAATGAAATTATTTGGATTTGAAGAAACATTCCTGACAGAAACCTTAATTAGTTATAACACTATCATGCCCTCTGAATGTGCGAGTGTGGTTTTTCAGCAAAACTTTCATACGTTCACTACATTTTATTGCAGATGTCATTGTAATGGCCAACTACAATCCACATATCTTACACAAGCCAAGGGCTTTTAAAGCTATGCTTGAGCAATATGAAAGGATGTAAAAGCACAGTTAAGAAAAGCAAATTTGTGGCCTGCCGTAATTTCACATTTTGTAATATCAGTGCTGCACACCACGTCTATAACATTAGGAGTTTATCCGTGGAACGCGAAACGTAGCTTTGGTCTATACACATTCCACAGATAATTGATAGTAAATCACAAAATGCAATTTCGAAATAAAGAATGTAATGCAAGACGTTCTGTATAGAGTTGATCAGATCAAATTCGGTCATGCGTTTTCGTTCAACTATAAGTAAGGTGTATTCACTAAGTAAAGTGAATTCACTATTTTTTCTGTGTCCTTTATTAACCAAGTACAAATCCAAATGTGTTAGAGAACTATCGCTACTACATTTCATACTTTCTCGCATTAACTGCAAAGGCTCCGCGAGATCTGCAAAAGTGTTTTCAAGCAGTATTTATTTTCGTTTTTTTTTTTGCGCAAAGACTGGAGCCTAAGACTAAAGACTACAACCAGTTCCATCGAGTAAACTCACCGTGCGCATTACCGCTACACCACAGTCATTCTAAAGTACTCACTTGGACCGACACATAAAAATTTAATTCTCACCCATTATTTCAAACACGCAATTTTCAAAAATTCAGCGAGTTCAACCAAGATTAGACCTGCGCCATTTTTTAAGAATCTCTTGTTTAACATATAGAACAAATTAACAAAAAAAATGATAGTATTGTCAGAAAAGTTTTTTTACTATAAATTTCATTAATTTCACGCAAAAACTATTACGGAAGCGCTACTAGTATTTTTAATTGTACATGACCATTTTCAAAGAGCGGATTTTTAACACATATTGTTTAATGCAAAAATGTCTACCATAAATTTTGTAGTTTTGAAATGTTAAATTTCTGCAATTTTCAAATATAGCGAGTTTGCCGGAAATTACAGTAGCAATAATATTTTACCGCCCTTTGATACATACGAGGATCAAATTTAAAGAAAGAATTTGAAGCCATTTTTTAGAAAAATTTTGTTTAAAAAAATACATATTGCTTCTATTTCACGCAAAATTACGCGAAAACTACTCATATCTTCGAAACATTGTTCATGACATTTGAACATACGTGTTTAAAGAACAGATTTCATTCAGGAAAAAATCTCTTTAAAATTGTAGTTGTAGGAAGACGCCGAATAAATTTTCAACTATCGTAATTTTCGAAAAAAATCAGAAATGTCAACGAAAATTATACTTGTATCATTCTCACAAGCAACGCTATTCTAGGGCAGTTTAATCAATAAATTAATAAATTTGCTGCCATTTTTGAGAAAAAAAATTAGAATGTTGAGCCTTTATGTAAAGTACGTCCAAAAATCAAAATATCCATTTCAAACTAAGAGGGCCTCGAGTTCCTTCAAACCGAACGAGTAATATCAATTTTTGGATAAAATCGTTTGGACACTCGCTTTGACCCCGGGTGGGCAGGTGGTTTTCCCGCTAATCGATAGTTTGGTACCATGAAACATGTATTCTGACGACACGTGTTAGGGGAAGTTATTTACTATACATACGAACAGGATTTATCCGATTTGTCATTACCAGGGCTCCGTAATAGGTTTTTTTCGCTTATTTCCGGCGCACGATTACAAAACTTTCTTTTCTTACGAAGGGCGAGAAAGTAAAAATGGCGATTATTTTTAAATACTACAATTAAGATGCTCCTAAGAATATAATTTAAACTCTTGAATCCACACCATGAGAAATTGATATACACTCTATGAGAAACAACAGTCATAACCAGCTACAGCAAGCAACTATCATGATGCATGCGGACCTACTGTCGTAGACTAGCTTGAACCGTGCGACCATATCATACATTCTAAATCTTTCTTTTAAAAGAGAAAATAGCTTAAAACTTGAAACGAACTAACGAACTTCGAATCGTCAGCTCCGTAACTGTGCGTCTGTAACACTCACCGTTGCCCGTTGTCACACTCACGAAATGTCCAACAATAAATTGTAAGAATTCGGTCTCTCATCCAATCAGATAAATTATATATATTTGTATAGTTTCTGTTAAATCCATTTCGTTTAATCCCTACTTTCACCCCTGCCTCCTATAACTCAAGCCCATGAGTCACAAAAAAATGGAAAATTGCATCCAAAATCAAAATTTAAAAGTAACAGTTACAGTATACTAAGCTTATCAAAAACAAACACATCAGAAAAATATAACCAATAATTTCTTTAACTACATTGTACTTTTGTTTCATTGCAAGGTAGAAGTCCTACTTTCTATCTCTAGAAGAACAGTAATAAGTAAATATTTGCAAGTAAAGGCCATCACTTTATAAATTGATTACGTAGTTCTTATAGAAAATGAAACATCATTCGCTCAAATATATAATAGTGGCGTAGTCTGATTTGTGGCCGGAAAATTAGAAAAATATTCCTTATTCACCAGTGTACGAGATCTTATTCCGTGTCTTCAGAGCTTTGTAAATATTTAAAAGTGCATAACTATTGAAATTTAACACTTTTTTCGTTTGAGCATAAAAGATCACCAAAATAGTTTTAAAAGACTTACCACATCCATAATTCTTGCTCATAAGTCATAAATTTTGTTAATAAAACGTCTGTCATTTGTTCATGTTCGTAATGATACTAAGAGTTGGTTTTTGGGGTCTCCTTTAATTATATTTTCCTCTTCAGAGAATCTCAGTATACTTCTTGTTTTCAATTTGTCGGCCTCACAATGCGATTCCATAATTATACTTGTATAGTGCACTTCGATCACGTTGTGCTCGCCATTCCATGTCACAGATGTGCATTGCTCAAGCACAAACCCTTCTCCACTGAACCAGTACAATCCCTAACCTAAATTGGGTACACATATATAGTTGCTATATGCATTAAAATAAGGTAATATATTTAAATAAAACTACAATGCTCATACATTAATTTTGTTCCCTTACAAACACCGAAGAAATCAATGAAGTTTTGTAACACGATAGCGATCACACGATCAAGTTGGATGGCTTCAATCTTAGGTTATGGACACCACATTTCATGCGTATAGAAAACATATCCATACGTAACGTACTCATATAGAAAAATATTCATTTATATACATTCTAGAAACCAATTGTTACACAATGTTTCGAGATTTGTGCGACACCATCAGGCTGAATGAAAATATATACTTTCACAATAATTGCGATATCACATATTATCATTAGCATATTAATATTATATACAAGAAATGCATACTGGTAAAAATCTTAATATAAGATATTAACTCACCCACATAAATATAACATATCAGGATACAAATAAATTTTAGGAACAAAAATACTCAGGTCTTATACGTAAACTTCATTCTGTATTAATAGACAACTACTATCAATAACAAGAACATAAATAACTATACAATACTGTTTATATATATATATATATATATATATATATATATATATATATATATATATATATATATATACCTATTACTACTTACAATTATCAAAATCCAGCCCTTCTCACATCAAAACAATAAATGCCTATATACCACATTTTTGTTACTTCGTAGTCATGCACTAGAAAAGAGCAAACTGCAAAGCAACTACTAAAATGTCTGTGTCACTACTTTATATCTCTAAGAGATTGCATTATGCCTTCATAACATCTTGTAAACTGGTTGGACTCCAACATCGAATTTATTTCTAGTATTCTTGATGTGAAGAGTTTTTTGTATCAACCTTTTATTATTAGGTTAATTACATAAAATCTCTGTTTCACACTGTTGAACTCATACTTTGTATTAATTGTATGGATGGATATTGAATGATGAAATTGACTACTTTTATATATGTTATTACGATGTTCCTTAACACGCTCACTTAACCTTCTACATGTTTGCACCGCGTAGATCTTGTTACATGTCTGACGTGCAACCTTATAAACTACATTTTTGTCATTCATCTCAATCTATTTTATCTTTTAACTTAGCAATCACAGTATGCCTAACATTTTAACTTTAAACTTTTTTTCAAGAAGTTAAAGCATGCTAGGTGCAACTACAATAACATAACTTATAATAACAGATGTCAAGACACATCGCCAACTGTTGTCGAAAGTATCTGAACTTAAAAGTCTCCGGAGCCTGGTTTTCTCCAATTGTTAACAGAAAATGATGTGCTCAACAATATGCTTGTAAAATGTATTAACAAGAAGTTCATACCTAATATAACAAATGTTAAATTCTTGAGGGAACCACGGCAGATGTGACAAGAATCTACAACAATATTCTACATCCCCGTAATTGAATTAAGTGTGAGCAACTCCCGGAACATCTTTTTTCCTCTCTTTTTTTAGTACCATCAGTCGCCATAAAATGTAGGGCTTTGGAACATCTGGCGATACAAGTAGGTAGTTTTCGCGAGGCCATTCTACTTCGCAGTTCCAGTGTGTGGAGCTGGTCATGGAAATTGAATTTGCAAAATTCAGCAATAGTGAATACGCTTTCCGTAATTGATTTGTTCGCTGTCTCTCTTGATATTTTGTCGCAGCTCGTGACAAAAACATACAATTATATTATATAATTCTTGCACGGCGGTCTCCTTCAATTTCTTCTGGATAGCTTTTGTTAATTTTCTTTGCTAAGATTTTTACACCCTTTTAAATAAACTACAATTAGCATAAAGGCTACCTTTAGTACAACAGCTTTGAAAGATAAATTATTGGAGATCTGAGATACAGACATAAACACAAAAATTGATACTACATAAAGATAAATATATCTAGAATTAAGTAATTAAAACGCAACGTATTGTTGAGTTTTCACAAATTGCCATGTCTGCGAACAGTGGAACTAATTTGCGATACACATCCTGAATGATTTTGAGTACGCGGTGTATCTAAACGAGTGCAGCAATTATCAGAGAAAGTAAATTGGATTCTTCCCTGAGAGGTGGCAACAATCGAAAATGGCACCTCGTGGCCCCTTCAACATCTCTTTAAAATCGTTTCGCTGTCCCCTCGACGACTGCGGACCTGTTTGAGAACGTATTACTGATAATAAAGATAATTTCTAAATTATAAAACACTTAAATACAATTGTTTGAAAGAAATGTAATAAAATAGATGTATTAAAGAAATTCATTTGCGTTCTGCTGTTCTTTACAATGAATTATTAATACAGAAGTTTGAATTTCCTCGTCATTTTTGTCGAGTTACCCATAGAGTATGTAAGTGTATGTATTTTTCTTTTATCGTAGGAAATTAACTAAGAGTCGCTCCTGAGCTATTAACCCGATGTAAAATGCGAGCCACACAACATACGAGTCTCTGTTTTTTTCCCAGTTCACAACGTTAATACCCTTACCATGCAGCAGCTGCGTTAGGACGTTACTCTATGCCGATCTTGCTCGTATTGTGGTGGCGGCGGTAGTCCCTTCGCGTTCTTTGTATAGTCTTTCTCCTATAATATTAAGCGCGATTTTGATAAATCATTATCAAATATTTATCATAATAAAAAGGTATCTACCTCACCAGCGATCCAATTAGAGCGCTATTTGTTTAATTGAGCGTGAGATGGAATTCACCAGGCCCATGGCGTGGGTTTCGATAGTGAAATAGAACAGGGACCAACTCATGTCATACACAACTACATTTTATATTAAAATATATACAAAAAACAATCATATCTTTCCCGTACTTAAATACTATAAAAGAATTCACCCGCTAGTTTTACATATCTACACTCCACAGCACTGTCACAGAATCTTGGCTCACAATTCTTCGTGAAATTCTAATAAATAACGCGAAGTTTTGATCGTTTCAACTAAGTTCTCGGTCTTCCTAGCTACACATGTCGCCGCATCTTTCGCAGCGTGGGGGTAAATGAGTATCAGCCTGTTCGCTGCCTGTGATGCGATACTCGATGCCCATCAGCTGCACAATAAACGTTCGATCTCTATCTTTCGCGACAGCTTCTGATCGTGTCGCAGAATACAAAACATCAGAGTTGTAATCAAGGGCAAATTCGAAGTTCATAAAGTATCCCTTTATGGGCGGCGATCAAGTAGATGAAGTTTATAAAATTATTTAACGGTACTAGCTGGTCACTTTAATCTATTTTCCTGGCGATTTCCAGATTGCTGTCATAAAGTAACTATACAGCGGAGAAATATTATAATAGTATCTCAAATAAATTAAATTAAATGCTTTGAACGATGATTCTAACCAAAAATAAGAAAATTTCAACTCTTAATCCTTGCCACTTCTTCCACACAAAGAAAAGAATGTTTGCTGTTTAATTCAGGTTAAATTTACAAGAATTTATTCTTCGAAATATTTGAAATAAAAATTATTTACAGATTAAGATAGATATTTTACAACACACTGATGTATATTTTTAATATCAAAATTAAAAGAAAAAAAGTATTTGGGGAAAAATATTTTCGAAATGTGTAAAATTATTTACCGACACCGCTGGATATCTGTGACGCATTTCCATACGTAGAAATTTTATTTTAAAGGTTTAAAAATTTAGTGAAATTTATTAGATTAGTGGTATCTGCCAAAAAAATAACAGATTACATCAACATTTTTTATTAACACAGAAGAGGGTGATATAAAGTACAAATTGTTTGTAATACATTTTGGGTTTCGACACCAAATTTACAGGAAAAGTGACAACACTGAAAACGTGGGATCCAATGGCAATGCTGAGATAAGAATAGTGTGGCCACCTTGAAATCAAAAGGCATCACCGGATATCACATTATAAATAGGATATACAATTTTATGCATGAAAATTAACTACGAGTAAAGTATTCTAAACTCGTTTAACTAAAAACATGTATATTGTGTATGCTGTTTTGTAGAAAAAGGGTATCTTCAATAATAATTTGGTCATTATGATTTAATTACGTTCTGAAAAGATCGAGTTACCTTCACTGAGATACTGCGCTCGTCCCATTATTTTTCTCTATAGAAAAACTATAACCCCTTTGGAGTATTTTCTGTGAATTCTGTGTCATTGGAAAGATCTCAGAAGTTACAACAACGCCATCCTCGGATACTGCAGTGTGTGATTTCGAGAAATAAATTCAGGCGTCTAGGAAAGCTACCTGTTTATGTCACATTACAAACCAATTTAAACAGTCAAACAGAAGTCAAGATTCGAGATTTTAAATTTAGAAAATACTGATATTAATTATTTAAAATATAACCTCAAGAAAATACTGATAATAAAATGCAGTAAAGCATGTACATGTAACCAGCACAAAGAAGGGACAATACGGCGTCTCACAATAACCACGTACGGACGCGGGATATATATAATGGAGTAGGGTGGCGAACTCTACAAAATTGTGACGGGTGACAATCCTAGAGAAAAGAGGTGCGAAGTGAACTGCGATTGAACATTCATTACCGCGCCACGCGAACAGCTCTTCAAAAATACATTGTTTCTAACTTATTTCAAAAGATTTTATTTCAATGTGAGGCCCTATGCCATTTACATCCGAACTCTGTTGGCCGCCGTTATTAGATTTCCCCTGTCCTACAAACGTTTCAGAGAAATTGGACACATGAAATACAAACGATGGCACATATCACACGAGAGTATATGGATGTCTCTGCATTACCGCCTAGTGCACTACTCAAATGTATCAATAAGATACTATCCGAACAACATATTTAAATAATTAATAAACCGGCTATTTAAATAATTAGGTACTGAAATCAAAGCTTATCAGTCATTCTGAAAGGGCACTCTAGGCAGGTTAGGAATGATTTCTTGGATGGCAATAGGAATACTACTGTGCCTTGTGGTTCGTTTCCTTGTACGTCTAAACGCTACTTAGTACCTCTTCGTTATCTCAGAACTGACATCGACTTTCAATTTAACACTTATACTTCAAATCTGAATCGATATTTTAAAACATTATTTCTACAAGACAACATTCCATTTTAGTTAATAAAATATGAATTCAGCTAGTAACTGGATATTCATTCTACTCGTAACACTACTACACACAAGTTTTTAAACATTCAACATTTAAAACTCGCTTTACTATTGACGGGAAAATTTTAATGTAGATACATAGGTAATACAAACCGTTTAAATGAAATTTCGACAAAATTATTTTTTCAAAGATGATTTTTAAAATTAAATGTGGATGATTGCATGGCTAAAAACCGGTAAAATATTTTCTGTCGGATATTACCTACTTAATTTTACTTTGAGGACAGAAATAATCTTACCCGACTATACCTTTCTGACTCTTCGGCTGTCTTCGGAATTCGACAAAGACTCAAGAATGTTATTCATTATTAAAACTGGGTTAAAATTAAAATAATATGCATACTACACCATAATACTTTTTTAAATCTCTGAGAAAAATTCTACTGAAAGCTAGTTTTATTTACTTATATCAACTGTTAAGAACTGTGACGTGCTACGGGGAGAAGTTAATTTGAAGTTACATTTATGTCCAGAAGCAAAACGAGGGGGCCATCTCGGCATTTGCTCAAAGATCAGGGAAACTGGACGAAAATCGGAAGGAGATGGGGGTCATTGAACCAGAAGCTGAAGTACAATGCAAATTATTTAGAATTATATAATCCAAATGATAAATAATACGCTAGATATTAAGATTAATATTGTTTTCCTTTTGGATGCTCGGTATTGGGCCGGTTGCATAAAGCTTTCCATATCGGTCATATAGCAATACGTTCAATAAAATTTATAGGTTCCATAGACCATGCACCGTTGCATAAAGCAAATTTAAGGAATTATAACTAGATATTCTATAAGAACTCCGAGATGCACCCAATAGATAGCGACACAGTCGATATATGAACACTACTTATTCCTTACAGCGTTTTGCACGTTCTTAGCATGTGTTGCGTTTAATTGATTTTGGTTGTGATTGTTAATGCGTTCTCAGTAGCAATTCCGTTTTATTTCATTATTTTCATTTTATTTTATTTTTTGTTTAATTCTTGTAGTATAGTAAATACAATTAATTCGATATATTGGTATTGCCTATTGGTATTTAAATTAAATTACCTTCCATTTTTAAATTTAAATATTATTTTTTGCTGATACAATCAATAATAAATTATAATTAATAATGAACAACTGTTGTACCATAGTCAGACAAAGGGCGCCACTTTTCGAGCGCGCCCAAAAACCACCGTGACGGCCTGACTTGAGGCCGCTCGTTACACAGACGCTGGACGCCGGACACGCGGTGACGAACGTGTTACGCTCGTCTCTTATTCAAGGTGCATATTTAAAAGTTCGTTAAATAAACGCCATTCCGATGGAGTATCGCTTGTTATTCTTACAACTACTATTCAAATCCCTTTGAAATACAATAATTAATTTGCTTTCTAAACAATTAAGTAGAACATATTAATAAAAGTAGAGTCCATAAGTTAAGGCATTTAATTTGCCAAATATAAGCAGGCAATAATGCACTAAAATATGTAAATGGTTTCAAAAAAGTATTAGAGGATAATCATTTAATTATTCTTTTTTGGGGGGGGGATACAGATATTAATACTAGCACTTACAAGGAAACATTTTCATCATTGGTTCATCACTAAATTTTGTAATCTTCATTGATTATCTCTTTATTGGAAAGAAATAGTTTCAGAACTGAAAAGTATTCTTTATAACAAACCAAATTTCAGCCTTATGACTGGAAATTAAATTCACTGATGATTCTACAAAGGGTTAAGTGTGTGGCTGAACTATTCTTTTACGAATCTTTGAATTAAGCATAATTGAAAACACTATTGTTTACAATCATTGCACTCATTTATTCACCAGTACATGATAAAATCAGGCTTTATTTGATATTGGTGCTTGGTAAAATACTGAAAAAAGAAAGTTAACATATTTTCGTAACCAAATTTAATCCTTACTTCTCGACACAATAAATGCAAAAATAATGTATAAATATAGAATTCACTGATATTCAACACATACAAATACGCCTAAAACGCACAGAACACACTAAATAAAATTCGTAAAAGCCACCAAAACACAACGCAACGCAACACAACGCAACGCAACGCAACGCAACGCAACGCAACGCAACGCAACGCAACGCAACGCAACGCAACGCAACACAACGCAACGCAACGCAACACAACTCACGGACGCAAGGTACCACCAATAACCTCAAAGAAACAAAACAGGCGTAGCAGTGCGCAGAGCCACCAAGTTCCTTATTTGCGGACTCCATAAGTATTTGTAGACCCGTTTCAGGACCTATACGTTATAGACAACCTTATAGGTTCCAATAGTCTTATTGGTTGTTCTAGAAACACGTTTTGCCGCTATGTTATAGAACCAATAAGCTTATGGATTCCATATCGTATGTTTATGCAACCGGTCTATAGTCTCTAATTCTATAGAAACAGTTGTGCAGAAGAAAATATTTTACTTGAGACAAACTTTTGTATAGTCATCTACCGTCATCTGGCAAGGTGTAAAATAATGTACATGTATCGTATGTGAATTTTTTGTAGTGAGCTAGTGAAGTCTGGGAGCTATAAGATGTGTATCTGCGTGATCTGGGCTGTCCGGGTGACGCCGCGTCGAAGGCTGTTGCCGACGTTTGGACCATTCCGTCGTGGTCTTCCTCACGGCTGGTAAGACCAGCCTGACTTATACCAGCCCTGAGGAAGACCACGACAGGATGGTCCAAACGTCGGCAACACAGCCTTCGACGCGGCGTCACCCGCACAGCCCAGATCACGCACATGACTGGCCGCGGAAGCCTATGACTTCAAGATGTATATCCCCAGATTATTAAGCTGTATCACAGGCAGGAATGAACATTCGCAAAATATACACAACGAGCGGTATGGAGACTGAATTTGACAAAATTCTGAAAGACTAGCATAAAGATCTTAATTTAACTTAATTTTAGTGTTCGATTCATTTAAATGGACGTTCCATTTAAGGTTTGACTGAATAGAAAGACCTAAAATTTTTGTTACTTTAACATCAGCCAATGGCACTCCATTTTCAATAGAGTGCAGAGCTGTTTATTTGAAATAGAAAAATGCATTGAGACCGTTTTCTTTTCATTTACTATTAATTTGTTATTATGAAACCAATTTCTAATATTGTAGTATTTACGGATTCTTTATTGCAAAGAATTCGTATCATCCGAAAAGAGAACAGTTCTTCCGTTTCTAATCAGAGCATATCGTTTACGTATAGTAGGAAAATAATAGGGCCTAAAATCGATCCCTGCGAGACTGCGCATGCAATTGACAAAGAAAAGGAAAGGTGAGTACATAATGTTTTATTATTACACTAAGGTATTTCTCCTCTGTGAGATCGTTGTTTAAGGTACGAACACAACAATGTAGAGCAATAACATGAATTCCATACGAAGGAAATTTTGAAAGTAAAATTTAATGATCAATGACGTCAAATGCTTTTGAAAGATCTAACAATTTAGCAATAAGTGCTTCAGTTTGATCGATGGATGAGGCGACATCTTTAAGAAAATAAAATATGCGTTTCCGTAGATTTGGATTTTCGAAAGTCTTGTTGGCAATTCGAAAACACGTCGCGTTTACTAAGAAATGTTTCCATTCGTATGTAAAAAAGGCTCTCTAATATTTTTGAAAAAAATGACAAAAGACAAATTACCGTTAATTTTGAATTTCATTTTTGTTGCCTTTTTTGAAAAGTAGTTTAATCTTAGCCGTTTGAAAAATATCTGGAAACATTCCTGTGCATAAGGATACATTAAATATGTGAGTTAACGGGTGTATAATGGCGGGCGCACAAACCTTTAACAAACTATCAGGAAATTCATCTAAACCTGCTGAATATTTATTTTTTAGTCCGATTATTTTAAAAATTGTATAGGAAGAAATTTCAGAAACGAACAGCGTGCCCAACATTTGTGGAGGAACGTCTGATTTTCATTTTGTGGCTGGAGACCCTTAGTGAGATTAGCAGCAATTCTTTGGTTAAAGAGACCAACCAAAGTTCCCGGAACGCTCACATTTATAACGCTTTTTTTAAAAAACCGTTCTCTACAAGGCTCGTAGTTGATTTGGTCGAATTTTTTACTATTTTCCACATTGGTTTTGTTTTATTATTTGATAATCACAAAATATCCTGATCATGTTTCATTATTTTAGCCTGCCTTCACTTAACAAGGACTTGTATTTTTTTAAAGTAGAGGAAATCTTGAGATACGTTATGATGCATAGAAATGAAAGAAAGAATTATTTTCTTTTTTTTACAAGATCTTCTAATCCTTTCTATTATCCAAGAATGCGTTCTCGTGAAATATTTAATTTTATTTTCTGCAGAGAAAAGCAAGTGTTAAAATGAAATGAAAGCGTTGTAAAAAAAATAATTATATTTATTATTTGTGACAACCGTGTAAACCGCGTCCCACGACTCTTCCAGCAAGTAACTGATGAATAATTGTATTTTACTTTTAGTAAACAGCCTACTCATACGTGTATTACTATAATGTACTCATACGTGTTTAATATGTCAGTGTTCGCATTTCTTATAATCGTTAGAATTTGTGCATCGTGATCACTGTATACTAAATCTTTTGTATCAATTTCATATAGTAGTGGTTTTGCTAATTTTTATTTGATCGATTGCCTTATTTGAATTTAGTGTGATCCGTGTAGGCTCATTTATTGTAATATCTAAACTGAAGGAATGAATTAAGTTCATAAATCGCTCTTTCTCGTAAGATTCGACCAGAAAATCAATGTTAAAATCTCCGCATACAACAATGGATTCAAAAGAGCGATTACTGACTTTGTTTAGGTTATCACAAGTTCTTTTTTTAGAATATAATATAATCTATTGCTCTCTTTATTGGAGGCCTGTAGTTGCAAAGTAATATCATTTTTAGCGTCGGAAGATGTACTGCTGAAATTTCATTTTCAAACATTTTCAAAGGAATACACATTTAATTCCGTCAACGAGATAGAATCGACATTATTTCTATCGTAAATGCAAGAACCCCCATATGCAGTATCTATATGCGATTTCTTTTCTCTACAGTAATAGCCTGCAAGGTAAAAGTTTGGAATTGCTAAGTTCATTATGAAACAAACAAGCAGAGAACATCCATTTAATTTAAATCGCTTTGTAGAGCTGCTTCGATAAACTCAGTTTTATTTGAAAGGAATTGAACATTATGGTGCAGTATGTGTATCATTCGCAAGGATGTTTTTCTACTGCACGGATGTTTTTCTACTGCATCTGACTGTACTTACTACACATTACTCCATTTTTACCTCGAATGCTTGGTCGAAGGTTGTAATGTGTCCCAGCAGTGACAGGTTGTGAGGAAATTGGGGCATTAGATGTAGGTGGATTGGTAGTGGGAATGTGAGAAACGGGAGTGCGTTCACAGAAGGAAGCAGGGTTCGAAATAGGGGGGGGGGGGCGTAAGGACAGTGAAAGGGATGAATTTTTGGCAGGAGACTGCGTAGCTCTTGAGTAGGAGTTGAGTAGACTGAGTAGGAGTTGATGTGTTGTGCAAGCTTGTTGCCGACTGCATGGTTTCCAGCAAGGTTCATGTGGAAACAATGTCGGGTGAAGTGTTTTGCTGGGAGGAAATTAATTTCAAAAAAGTGTTACATTTGTTTCTCTCAACTGCAATTTCAATTTATTGTTTGCGGGCTTAATCTCGCTGCATAGTGTTGGTCTGTTGTACCAGAAGGGCAGAATCGAGACTACAATGTTAGTATTTTGGGCGGCACATTGTAATTTGTTTTACACGTTGTTCAGGTGTAATGTCACCGCCCAAATTAATGTCATTCTGCCCTTCTATGGTAATGACCGTCTGCAAATCTCTCGTTAGGTTTAAAAATAAATGTGACTGAGTAGTTAGAGAGTATCTTCCTACTGAGATTGGAGGAAAGATGGCGGCCGTGGTCGTCAGCAAAAGTAAGTACTTGTTTTTTAGGCTCAGTACGAATGTCTTTGTTTTCAAGTAGGCTAGGATGCGCAGTTATACGTGTTTTGGTTTAGACGCGCTTCCTAGCCTGTTTGCGTTGGTTTGTGCATGTATTTGTCGATGGTAGAGAATGGTTGTGAGGATCAGGAATGCGAAGAAAATGTTTCATAATCTAAAACACTAAATTTGTTTTGAATTGCGACTGGATGTGGTGTCTGTGTCATTTGTCCAGTCACGGGTGCACGGTTGGGAAGATTCGCAGTGTTGCCGACTTATACCCAACCGTCTGTGTACAGAATGACCTCTTCCAACCTTCGGATATGTTGATCTAAATTTACTGTTTATGAGTGTGAACGCTTTCAGAAGGTCGGCTTTGAGGATGTAGAGAGTAAAAAGAGTAGAACGATTAATAGCTACGAGTTCCTTGATAAAAAGGGCAACTCATATTAGTTTGTACCTCTGTATTGTGCACACTACACGGATAATTGGAAATGCGATGTTAGGATATTAGAAAATGATGAATATTTTTCAGTAAATAAATCAAATTCGAGTATCATAATTAAATGTTTTTACCAACTGTTTAATGTTATAAATATTGGTTTAGACATATTTCATTACCACTCATATCACGGACTAATCCACATACGAATTCTTCCGTCAATACCTGGCAAGAATTCAGAGATTACAATCCAATCAGACTAATTATACAAAATAGCATTTTAAAGGATCGCCACTTTCATCTTGCTAGTATTCGCCGTGACACATCAATACATCACTCTTTCCTTTCGCTGTGATGGAGAGGTTTATGTCGAATGCCAATCTTTCGACGTGACGTCATTTTCTCGCATTTTTTCAGTATAATTTCTGCATTTCAATTTCAAAGCGTTTTCCTGGTTTTCTCAGTTTTTCCAGAAATCGGTGACCCTTATCATTTATTACTTGATCAAGGTATTCAATAACCATATCGAAAACATTTAAATGAGGAATTCGCACAAAGAAGAAATTATAGGATGAATGTAATATACAAGATTCAGCATATCTTTTGAAATTCTTGGCCAAAAAAATTAATGTTTGAAGACGACCCCGCGATTTGAACAGCGAGAGAAATGCAATCAAAGATAAAAATTTCTCATACAAAATATTCCATTAATAACGCAATA
The DNA here is from genome assembly GCA_017312745.1 of Gryllus bimaculatus. Taxonomy (NCBI): domain Eukaryota; kingdom Metazoa; phylum Arthropoda; class Insecta; order Orthoptera; family Gryllidae; genus Gryllus; species Gryllus bimaculatus. The sequence goes on along the minus strand of BOPP01000126.1, from coordinate 369,935 downwards.
CAGGAAAATAAATATAATCGACACAAGAAACTGCGCAGAGTTTAGAGAGAAAAAGCTAACAGTAGAATTGGAATAATTTCAAACATTGAATCTGCT
>BOPP01000126.1:329769-369832 GCA_017312745.1 Gryllus bimaculatus | reverse complement strand
ATATATATATATATATATATATATATTTATTTATTATTATTATTAGCGTATTTTCCCAATTATGGAAAACGTTTGGCAAAAATTGACTTGTTTTTGTGGAGTTCTTAATTTTCCAATATTCTTTCATTCTGTTGGAGAATGCGTTTTCTTTCTTCAGACCATTTCGGTCTGTAAGGTTTTGATTTTGGTTGTTCTGGTTTGACTTCCCATTTGTTCACTTTGTTGCGGAAGGAGTTTTTGTCTGAGGTGTCAGTTATGTATGCGTGTCACATGACTATATATATAAAACATCAGACATGATATGGACACCACAATGGAAGTAACAAGCTACTGAAGGTCAAAAAATTGAAAAGCAACCACCGGATTGAATAAAAATAATGCTGAATTTCGAAATATGGTGGAATACTGTTATATATCAGACTGCTGCATCTCTTGAACACATGTTTTAAATATAGTGAAAAATACCACAAAACTGGCCAACGTCAAATGTAATCCAATTAGGTAAAAATTGCAATAGAGAAAATTGTGTTAATTAGAGGCATCAGCTTTTTGGTCAGTGCGTATAAAATCTACGCTAGAATACTTAATCAAGGACTAAAGATTATGGCACATGGTCTCACAGGTGAAGATCCCATGGAATTCAGAAAGGTTCGCTCCACAACATGCCATAGTCACGATAAAATAGATAAAACAAAAAAGCGTGAATTTAGCTTAGATGTATTTTTCTAACACTGTTTATATCACTTGACAATATTTTTTACAAAATGTCACGTTTTTAATTTGGTAATACAGCTGAACCCTGCCAGAATGAAACTCAACATCCTTGCATATCTACAAACAAGACAAAAGGGTTGGCTTTTTTAATGGAAAACGTGTCTGATAAAAAATCATTCTTAAATGTATTTGGAATGAGAATGTGACAAACTATGCAGATTTAAATATTTGTTGGATAATTCACACAACCCTAAAACATCAAAGAGAAACTACCTCAGTCTAAAAATTCATAAGAGGGTAAAAATATAAGAACTAAAATGAATTGTAATAAGGTAGAGGGCTTATATATCGAAGCACGGAATATACGTGAACCCTCCAGTCAGGACTGTCTCTGCGAGTCCATGTTTGTCCGTCTGTGTGCATGACTGTCTTTGTGGGAGTTTCTCTAGTGTGTCTGTCTCTACCCCTGTACGTCTTTATGCTTATCGTCGGGTGTGAGGGTTGATAATTTGGTAGGTGCTTTTACAATACCACAAGACTAATAAACAGACAAAAACAATAGACAATCCTACAATCACGCCCATAGCAAATATAGAAGCATATGATGGCGAACACACAAGTTATTCTCGGCGCAAAACGCAGTTCAAGCTCGTTGCAATGAGTTATAAATCCATACCTAAATACGTCGCTTCAGAGTGGATGTCATAAAAGATGTCGGCTGACGGGTGTCGAGGCGGGGAAGAGGTAACGCTGTCTAACGCAGAGAAAGCAGGAAAAGCAAACAAAATGAGCACCGTAGTCATGGCGCAAAAATGCTCCGTCATCAAACAGTATTTATTAGGGCCAAAAATAGGCGCGATGCTTGCGCCGACGCACGTCTGGAAACGAATGTTGTGCTGGAAGAGCTACGAGCGTTAGCTTTATTAATTTCCATTAAAATGCACCATACGGTGGATTCTCTATTTAACCGACCTAGCAACTAATGCGGCCTTAGGGGGTGTCTAATGCAACCCGCCTCATGATAAGGGTATGCGTGGAAATGAACAAAAAGGAAAGACAGGGAGGGCAGAAGAACGGTAAGTCAGGAGATGAGGGTACCAGGGAAGTAACAAGAGATAGGGGGGGGAGAGAGAGGGGGGGGAACATGAGAAGAGGAAAGGAGGGAAGAAGAGGGGGAAAGAACAAGAAGGCGAAAAGAGGCAGAGGAAAAAGTTGGAAGAGATTAAGGCGAGAGGGAGAATATACTGCTCTGCCCTCACCTTCCCATCACCTAACGTCCCCTCCTTTCATCCCCCTCTATCCTTCCCTCTCACCTGCCTCTCTATCACTCGTGATACTCCCAGGATCATCCAGGAGACAATTCCACTCAAACCTACCCGTCTCTACACACCCCCTCAATCCGTTATTACATTAATTTATCGGGATGCGTGATGATCAACACGGTAGTTCAAACGTGATCTATGATGATAAGAAGTGTCGGCCATGCCACTATCGCATGATTAAGACAGCAATGCCTTACCGGGTCCTTGTCCTCCCTCCTTCGAAATCGGGCAACTGCTTTCACCGTCGACGCGGCTACCTAGACTGGAAATGCAGTTGTATTCAGAAGCCATAATTCAAAGGCCGCAACAAAAGTTGTATGCATATCCGATATCGAATACTGGGGTATAAATCCGCGAAACTGTGATAACACTGATCAACACAAAGTTCAATGTTATGAGGTAATTTTTTGTCTGCGTTCCTTGACACGAAAATGTTTAAATTCCATGTTCACTGATTCCGAGATAACAGCACTCATTGCGTGTAAGCTTCAATAAAACATTTTTAAAATTGATATAACATGCATTCTCTTAATCGCATATTCTTTACACCAGTTTTTACCAGCCGTCCGTAATCAACTATAATGGCAGCATTCCAATTCTTTTTGACCTTTGTTTCATCATCGCAATATCTTGGCGGAAGCGTAACGTCCATCGCTCACCGTCTCATGTAAGGTGCTTTTAAGTGAAATAATGAACCTCAGCTGTGTATACGTGTATGACGAGCCATGTTTTCTTCTGCTCTTCTAGTACTGCTTCAAACTGTTAGTCTTTAAAATAATTTCCTTCATGAGTACCAATGACTAATGCCTTTAGTTTCTCGAAACTGAAGCAGCAGACAGGTTTTAGGATACAGAACTTTCTAAAACTTTACATCGAAAGGTTTTAGAATTTTCGTAAACCTAGTCAGACGTGTAAATGTGCAAGCCAAATAAATGCGTCGTAGACTAATGAACTTAATACAGATGTATTTAAATAAAGAGGTAATACCTGAAAATCACACATAGTAAGTACTATATTATTTTTATTTCATTAAAGTGATGTTTACAAATTTGGATCATCTGACGGTTTGTATTATGTTCCTTTGGCATGATTAAATAGGGGTGGATTGTTAATATATACCCTGAAAATATTTTCCCAGGGTTGGTACCCTCACAAAGGAAAGGCCCCAAATAACCCATCTTATGGTGCCTGCGGACGCCTTTTTTCTGCACAAGGTTATGAAGTTTTCCCTGAAACTACCAGTAATCAATGCAGCTGAAAACTGTCATTATGAAGGATTCAGCAAATACCACGCATTACTTACACGGATTTTGTGGCAGAAGGGGCTCGATTGCGGTTTGGGAAATAACACAATAACGCGCGTCGCGCACATTTGTGCGTAATAAAGAGCAACGTTTTGTTGTCTCGTTCTTTAAATTCGAATATAAATAGCAGTAACAGAAAACAGGCGCCAGAGGCCCAGCTAGTTTTTGCCGAAATGCTAAGCCAATATAAATTTATTTTTGAAAAGAGCCAGCTTTCGGAGGTAGGCTGTGGCCGAAACGAAACATTACAAAGTTTGGAAAAACAGTACCCCGAAAAATTCCAAGTAGAAAAGAGGGATGGTCAATTAACATAGAAGATATGCAATATGAAAAAGCGCCTGAAAGCAAACGCCGATACCAACCATACATTGTCCTTTTCGAATCGGCAAAGATTCTAATAGTCTACATCATGAGATTTCGCCTTATCTTGTATCTTTTTAGTCCGCTGCATCTGCATATCAACACACGGTAAAAAAAATCGACCTAATCGTACTTTTCAAACGCGAGTCTACTATTAAGGTCCCTCCGAAATTTTAGAGCAAGTGCTCACTCCAGAGAGTAAACGCTTAACCTTATTCACACCAATTCTGAGCATTTGCTCGCCCGTTGAGAGTACGCTCAGAGATGGAGCAAGTGCTCAGAGACTGAGTAATTGCTCACCCACTTTATTCAATGAAAGGATCTCCGAAACTCGGAGCAAAGAGCACTTTCTTACTTTTAATTATACCACCCATTGAGTTGACAACATCTCTACGTTCTCGCTCTTTTCAGAAGCAATAACGAGAGAAATAGGTTTGGCCGATGTGATTGACAATTTTGCAGCAAGGAAAGTGAGGTGTCCTCAGTGAACGTGTTCACATTCATGTGTGTTTTGAAAAAGGTTGTGCAGAATATGTGCTGAATTTCTTGTTCACGTGCTTGGGTCCAAGCATGTTCTGCAATGTCTACCAGTTCGACGTGTCAAACCTTGGCTATCATGCCCATCTTCTAAAGTGACATAAGAGTTCTACTGCATGAACAGTGATGCAACCTTTGGGAATAAACGTTCTTTCATCTTAATCACATATGTATGTTGTTCAAAGGATTCCGCAACCAACATCCCATTGTAACCGTCTTACTAAACTTAGTGTTTCAGCAACATGTGCGAAATAACTTTTCCTTACAGTCAACTCTTTCAATGTTCGTCGCATTAAGCTAAACACATTGATATCCCGCACTTTATGCAAATCGGGTTTTCTGCTATGCACCTTTCATGCTTATGGCCGAAACTTTGGCATTTAAACTGGCGCAATTGGTTACGCACATATTGCCGCTAGCGAAGATTACAGAGCCCGGAACATATCCTTTCTGGAAGGGGCGAGAGGCAACGTTGGAATCTGTCAGTGAAGATGTCTCTCCTATGCGCCTTCCTCGTAATTCTATACTACTCAGTGACACCCTGGCTTTTAAAGTTCTTCCTCAGTTTCTGATGGCAAATACTCAATCCCGTACAAAGATTGAGGGTACGGTGTGTGCTCACTTCCACTTGCAAGGCAATCTGCTCGATTTTCAGGATTTTGTCCATTTGCTCGCAGATACTTAAAAAGATTGGTACCACTTCTTTGTCGCACCACCGTTTGAAGTTTTTCGAACAAATTTTCTATCGTACGTACCACACGGACTGCATGTAAACTTTTAAATATTTTTACCATCTTCAGCGCAAGTTGTGAGAAGGAAACGTAGTTTCTTCGGTCTGTCTTCTTCCCTAAGAAAAAACCTTTTCGATTATCTGTATGATTCATTCATCTCTTCCTTCTGGAAAACGGTAAATGAAGGGGTTTAGTTTACATATGATGAATGTAGTTTCGCTTCCGCACTTCCCGCCCACCATAGAGTCCAAGGGGACAACCACTGTCCAGGGTTGACACGGAGATCTACTGGGCGCACTGCCCACTAGTGGGATCTAGATAGCACTGCCCTGCCATGGCTCCCTTAGTGCACCCTGGAGTTGAATCAAACCCAGACGTCCCAATTGATCGGGAGTAAGTGAGCTCCCGACTGCCCGTTTAGAAGTTCTGTATTGGGGCACGCAGTACCTACCTACACGCAATCACCAGGATTCACCGGGATTCGCACAACGAAGCTAGATGAAGTACACCCTAAGGTTCAAATGTCTAAGCGGCAGGCGTGTGGGGAGGCAGACGTCTCAGCCCACAGGTTACCAATTCCCTTCAACATGGATCGTCAAGCACGACAAATACAAGTATGAGTGTTCATCTTACAGACCAGACCACTGACGCAGAGAAAAGGAATGATGAAAAAAATGAAGATGACTTAGGAAATGGAGAGCTAAAGAATGGAAGGCGGAGAAAGGTACACATGAGAGCCTTCTCTCCTTCCTCTAAGGACGTGGACCGACTCGCATTAATGGTCCTTTTAATCTAGAAAATCTCCAGCAAGTGTCGAGAGATCTGGAATGCGCCGATAAATTGCGAGACCCCCAGACGTGTGGTGTCTTCTGATGGGATTACAGACTAGGAAAAATAATAACATTTATTGATTCTATGGAAATATACAATTAAGCTTTTTATGCATTAATTTCCTGTAATAAATTTACTATGAACTATATTGATCCAGTATCCACACAATATAGTTGGTGGAACCTCTACGGTTTAACTTGGTCGCCAAAAATAGAGAGCTACTTTTCGTCGACTGTGAGTCCGACCATCCCGATGGCGCGCAGCTATACAACATTGTAAGCAACGCTTCGAAAATGTGGACTGTACAACGCCCTCGCAGGCTAGCCATGCCAAAAAGCAGTAGAATAAAAATGTTATCCACACTTAAATACATTCCCTTCGTTAATTATTAATTATTTGCCTTCCTGATCTGGCACGTTTATTCCATTTTGTTGGCACCCTAATATAACGACATTCTTAGTTCCTAAAATTTAAAAAAAGCGTCCATGACATTTTTTTAAAGTTTTTACTTTTTAGTTGAATGTGCGGATTTAAAACAGTTTGTGTAGTGGGCGAACATTAAAAGACAGTTAAAACTGAGACATACTACGGAGAAAAGTGTATAATTAGCATGTTCTGAAATACCTACGATAACTCTCTAAGAAATTGAATTATGAATATAGTAGATGGAAACGAGCGTTTTTGGCAAGAATTGATAGTACAATATTCCCTCCCCTGTAATAAAAATATTTGCTAAGGGAAATCAGCGACAGATTTTGGCCATCATCTCTAATCGTGCGCTTCTTGATGGAGTCGACTTACCGCCGCGAAAACATGGGGAATTATTTAAATAACTATATTTCTCACTGAGTCCTAGAAAACGTGCACAGATAGTGAAGCTACTTTTATGTCCAGAAGCACAATAAAGGGTCCATCTCAACATTTGCTCAATGGGTCAGGAAAACTGGACGAAAAACCTAATCGGGATGAGGAACATTGACATAGACGCTGAGGCGAAATACGTAATCCTGGTATAATCGGTCTTTTTATAATTATACAGTACAATTGGTAACTAAAACATTAAACATCTTCGTTAAAATCAATACTGCTTTCCATTTTGATGCTCGGCATAGTCTAATGTACAGAAACGGTTATGCAGCAGAAAATATTTTACTTCACATCAAAACTTGTGTTTCGATTTTAATCGTTTAAAGTCATCTGGCAAAGTGTTGTAAAATAATGTACATTTATTGTAAGTGAATATTTTGTAGTGATATGTTGGTGCATGTAATGAATATGATTACCATGTCTACAGTTATACTTACAGACATGTACGGACTGAAAACATTCTCAGTTTAAGTGAGGTAATCGCGTGTGTGGGATTTGCATATTATAAGTACAATTCTTTTCAATAACCTAAATGTTTGGGAGCTGTAGGACGTGCTGACCAATAATATTACTCCGTAGCTCAGGCAGGAATGAACATTCGTGAAATATACACTAGTAAATTCAATGTTAACTAAATTTGAAAGAATTCTGAAGGCGTAGCGTTATGTGAACTCGATGGCCAATAACAGCCCTAGCTGAACTCGGGTCGAAGATGTTACGACGGTGCGTGATATGATAACCAATCCAATCAGCAGATGAACTAGCATATCTACAGCAGGTAAACTAGTATATCTAAGTACATCTCTCCTGTCTGAAATTCAATTCGCCGTAAATAACATACGCTTTAACGCAGCAAGAACTGTTTGTACCTCCAAGACAACACCACTGCATACACAAAAAAAAAAGTTGTCAGAGCCAAAGACTTGACACAAGTTTTTCTACGCATTTCGACGTACTGATTCCGACTCTGAAGCCAGAATTGTACCATCACAATACTTTTTTTGGAAAAAAAACATCGTGACATTGTATTTTTACTATCTCGGACTTACGAAGGAACTTCTTAAAAAGAGAAAGTAATGCAGCGCAAAAATGGAAGGTGGTGGCGCAATTCTGACTTTAGATTCGGATTCAGAGCGTCGACATACATAGAGAAACATGTGTCAAGAATTTAGGCCTGACAACTCCAAAAAACAAAAACAAAAAATTCAAATATAGAACCGATGATTCCAGTCAGTTTATATCACTATATATTTAGACGTTTCGACCTGAAATGCGAGGTCCTCTTCAGTACCTGAAATGCCAATGTTACATTATATTTTAACAGCCAAGGGCAGGCACAGGCCGCTGAGTAATCGTATAAACTTGAAAAGAAAAAAGATGGCCTTTCATTAAAATCCTCCCCTAGTATCCACCATGATACTTAGCCATATATGGCCAATTAAGATTAGCGTTCAATTATTGATATAAATTTAACATCGATAATAAATTACATCAAAAATTCAAGCAAATTTTCAACCAAATTATCGCTAGATCGCCTGAAAAAAAGCAGTAGAATAACTAGTGCAAATCTTCACTATACGTTGGGAGAACAAACCCAATTAAATATTTTGTACTATCCAGGCGTATTTTTCGGGCAGCTGTGTTCCCGGTTTCGAATTGCCACATAAATTAACAAGCAATTCATTGCTGTACCTGTACGCTTCATAACGTTACTGTAATATTTTCGAGACACAACTACCGAGAATTCTCAAAAACCCAATCATAGAATTTGTTGGCAGGATCACTAGCATATTTCTTAATCGATCCCACTTCCTTTCCAAAGCATGCATGCACGGAAAAATACAATCTGATACACGTTCTCTTTACCGATACCCGAATCGAAGCAGGTTCTGGAGTGCGAACTTGGACGCGTTCCAAGCGGCGCGCGGCGCCGACAGCACCGACGCCGGCGCGCATTGTTCGTGCAGCGGAAGGCGACGCCGTGCGGCCTCCGCTCCGCCGGCCCTCCGCCTCCGCCGCCGCGCCCAGCATGGCCTTGGTCTCAACCGTCTTCTATTCCCTCGTTATCTGTCAACCTTTTATCGCTGGTCCCCAGCGGCATTCCTGTTTTCCCCGCGTTCCCCTGCGACCCACCTCGCACTGCTGGGCCCTGCGCCACGGCAACTGCTTAGAGGGTGGGGGTTGCGGCGTCGGTACTAGAAGCGTTGATCGGAGTGAACCGATCGCCACGAGACTGTCAAGCGCCTCTAGCGAGGATCTCGTTGCACCCTGCCGATTTACCAAGAGGAACGACCTTTGCTTACGTAGCACACTGTCGATGAACCAAAAATTGCTCTTGAGAAAGTTAGGTTTTAATATTCTTAATTTGAACATACCAGTGTGGAGATAGTAAAAGAGGCACTTAAATATGGATTAACGGTGTCCCTCGCAGGGAGAAATTACAGTAGAGCGTCGATAATCCAGATTTAAGTAGTGGACGTCTCCTATGGACTAACTTGCTAAAATCATTCATGGTTTATACTGATGTTACAAATGAGAAGCTAATGAATAAAAACACTATAACGAAAATTTAACGTTTTCAACATCATTAAAAATACAGTAGTTTGTACAGTATTGTATCAATGGGCAATCTTAATTTATGTATAATAAATTGCCCAGTAACAAGTACCTACAGTAAATTATACAATATACTGCTTCCTGCAACCAATACTTTTAATAAAATTAAGTCTTTTAAACAAATGAGTACATGCATATAAACGAGTACATACTCTGACGATACTTATCGACAGTATTCAATACGGATCGTCGTCTATTCGGATTACAGAGGTCCGAATTTTTACCGCTCTAGTGTGTTGCTTTTTCAGTACAGCGTCCCCCACTAATTCCCAAGCCCTTTTTGATATTTACAATTCTCATGTCCCCAAGAAAGTACAGAGTAAATAATACTGTATCTCCAAGTACTGTTATATGATACATTTCTATCAATGTGGACTGCTATGAGGTGTTGGGATAGTTACAAACATCTTTGTAGCTAGTGTGGCTAGTTTGTCCAATATTACTCGACGTCTACTGAACGCACATTCAATGTTGCTTTTTCTTCCCCAGAAGTCAGATGAGATGGGCGCTAACCATTCCCTCTAACAACGTTCACGCTAGAGAGCGAGATTGTTTCATCTTTTATTCCCTATGGGTGGGGATTACTATGGAACCGGGACAAACCCCACGAATGGGATATACCATCCCAAGTCAATTTAAGTGGCTAAGGTGGAAAGCTCGTCCCTTTACAGGAAGTTGCTTTAGTATTCTGTAATGTATTTGGTCGGACACTGGAAGAGAATATTTCGGTGAGAGCAGGGGGAGAGAATTTCTCCATAGAAAAAGAGCATTGTAATCCCCTTCCAGTTCGATCAAAAAAATCATAGACACAGTTCACCAATCTCTTTGCGTACAGATATGACGAGGTGTAACGTAAGAAATTAAACATGTTCAAAAAGCGAGAGGCCAGTTCGTCAACGATTTTCTGATGAGCTCAGGAAATTGACATTTACCAGAAACCATGGCACAAAGAAAGAAAGAAAGAAAGAAAGAAAGAAAGAAAGGAAGGAAGGAAGGAAGGAAGGAAGGAAGGAAGGAAGGAAGGAAGAAAGAAATCTCAGTGTTGGTTGAAAAGTGAAGAATAATCCAAATAGTGTGTAGGGAAAGTGTAAGCTTTTTAAAGGAATAATACCTATTACCAAAGAAACTAGTTTTTATAAATGTGTTAATTTTAACATTTCTTCACAACAATCCCGAACGATACCAAAAGTTTTCGAAAATCATGTAAGATAATTACATTATCATACATGAGAGGTAAGTTTCAAACCCAACAATTTCCACCGTTTTCGGACTCTTCTCTTTCACTCTCAAGACGATTGTGATAAACTTCAGCTAGGTGTGAATCCAGACAACATAATTTGGTACTACACACACTGTCAATCCCAAGTACGTTTTGAAAGTGGCAGTAGTATTCTGAATGAATGACAATTGGGACAAAGCAAGTCGTGTCGTGGATAACGTTTTTTTTTTCCTCATCGTCGAAGTCAGCAAACTCATTGTTTGATGAATCCCCAAAATCATCAGTTACTTCTCAAACAACAATCTCCACATTTCAAAATGCAAATTATGCTCTCCGGACATGGTTTACTGGATAACTGCAAAAGGAAATGAGGACGTATTCATTAAAATACAAGTAATCGTTGAAACTACTAACAAACTGTCGAACTTTAGAACGACCTTGAGCTGTTGAATTCACCTACGGTGACCATAATGCAACATTTACAGGTCGCTAAGTGCATAACACACCTTTCATAGCTTTCCCTGCCGGTGCGTGTTTGCTTCTTCTGAAAGGGAGTATAGAAGGCGCCGTCAATGCCTTTCTTTACTCCCTTACCTACCGTTCGTCTGTCCTGACTTCTTTGGCGAATGTTATAATTTCATGACTAGTTTTTCCAGCTGTATTGGCTTTTGGCTTTGCCCCCTCAATATTTCTACCTGAGAACATACGAGTACGTATGCAAAACATAACGATTATTTTCATACTAGGGGTGCACAGTTTACTCAAACACGGCATTTTTGGCACTTGTTTTTGACATTTGGTCCTGTAGAACACAATAGATTCATCGGAAATGTCTGGATTTTTTAAAATGTTTTTTCTCATATCACATTCATACCAAATAAACCTTGCACAAATATATTATTTGGAGGACCTATTCATTGATAAAAAATGGCCAAAGAGTACCATTTTCCCAATATTTATGATTTTTTGACTCGTACATTGTACTAATAATCCAGCCATGAAAATTGATACTTGGAAGTTTTTTAAGTCACTGAATAAAAATCAGATGTCAGATTCTTAAAATTTAAAATGGTCGATCCAATGCACTTTGCAAATTTTTGTCCGCCATATGGGATCAGCCATATTTCTAGTCTCTCTAGACTTCCAAAACATCCTAGCACAATAAACTAAAAATTGTGCCAATACATTTTTCTTCGGAGAGGATTCGAATGAGCGCTGATCACCTCCATAGTCGCCATCAATCACCCAAAACGCGTTTTAGTTACTTAGAAAACGGGAGGGAAAAAAGTTATTAAGACATGTTTTAGAATCTGAAAAAAAATCCTACTACGCAAAAGGAAGCTTGTAAATCGAGTCTTACACGCTTTGATACTAAATTATTACTATTATACGGAGAAATGTGTACACAATATATACACAAAAACGTTAAAGATCTTACCCCAATCGAAACAGGCCACGCGCAAGCCCGACCACAAGGAGAACGTAAATAAATGTGAACTTCGGAATGCTTGGTAATGGCGAATTTAACGCACTTTTTTCAGGAACTCTTGTTGCTGATTATAGGTCCCCCACGGGCCTAATGGAATCATAAACGTGCATTTTTGATTCGCGCGCATTCGAGATATTTAATTCTCCCCAATCACGTTGATTAAAATGCAAAAAGAATGCAGTCCGATCCAATGCTCTTGTCGTGAAAAACACAGGTTTAGTTATATGGCCAACAACACGGACCTCCGACTGTGACAGCGCGTCCAATTCCATGGAATCTTAGAGAGGCAAGAAATTCTAGAAATTGATAGCGTCTCTCTCAAGACGTTTTGTTAAATGGAGGAAACTCAGAAGCGAAACGTGGAAAGTGATTTGCTGTGGAGAAATTTACTTCTCTCAGTGACAGTTTTCTCATCGCGTCAACACTTATAAATTCGTTTCATGATTACCGCGCGAAAGCTGTCCGCAAGAAATTATAAAACTCAAATAGTAAATAAACATAAGTAATATTTGAGCTTATTGGTAAAATTTTAATGCATTTGAATGCATTTTAATCCCTTTATGTGATGTCATTTATTGTATATAGTTGCTACGTCAAGTGCTGCACACATGTTATCACGTTTTCAAACGAGATCAAAATAACGACTTCGAAGTTGACCTTTCACCCGTGAATGGCTTCAAATGCTTTCCCAACCCTTCATGCTGTTTTCGAAGCCTCAACACTTATCGAATCTTTAGCGTTGATATACAAAATATTCGGTTTGAGGTTTAATGTGCTCATTAAATTAAACAATGGCTCAATGCGCATTTTATAGGTGGTTGAGCTATAAAGACTATCAAAGTATCACAAATTATTTTAACCCAAGATTGCTTCTCATAGTAATGAGTGCCCGAGCACGATCAAGCAGAGAATGTTAATAGTAGTTTATGAACGTTATCTTCACGTATACTGCATGAATATTGAATTTAATGGATACTTTTAAATTGCTGGCACATTTCAATCGCCGCTTCTAATACAAGCAAATGAGGGCAAATATCTTGTAAAAGAATGTGTACGTACAAATGTGCGTGAAGTTCATAATGAAGACTACGAAATTTAAATTGATCCACCAACCTCAATTACCCAATCCAGATTTTATGAACCAGATACTAATGGGAATGTAGTTCAGTTATAGCGACGCACTTCGTTCATGTTCGCAAATTTTAACTGCAGAGAGAAGTGCTGAAGGATGACAACACTATTGTTCCTAAGCCTTATTATCTTCTCCATTGAGATAATAGACTCTTCGAGAACAACGTGAGTTAGACAACGAAACTCTCGTTTTCCATTTTACACTAACAATTGTTTACAAGTGCTTATATGGCCCATTATTTTCGGTCGATTTCTTAAATAAAAGATTGTAGTGATAAAACTGGTCCTTAAAATCGTATAGTGACAATAATGTGTACATGTGCGAAACATATTGATACCATCAAAACAATATGGTCAGAATGAACGAGAGGCCTGAAGCAGCAGAAATGCTGCCGAACAAAACATCAGAAGATGACAATATTTCCTTTACTAGCTCTTGCGCCATTCCTAGTAGCCCTGTCACTTTTGCGACAGGTAGCCTTTGCGGCGCCAAGACTATTACAGGGGGAGGGGTGGCAGTAATTTGCTCAAAGGATCAGGGAAACTGGAAGAAAACCGATAGAGATGGAACTTCGACCCAAAAGTCCCTCATTTTTAACAGGTACTGCACTCCGATTACCCAAAAACAAGCATCCGTCCGATGCTGAAAGTTGAACTTAAACAAGTTAAAAATGGTTTGATGTCTTCGGCTTTCAAATACTGCCTTTTGGTTATATCTAAAACTTTACTCGGAATAGCATCTTTCTATGTTATTCTAACAATATCCAAACGACGGAAGTTTTTCAGGGCGGATTAGCATAACAAGATCTTCAGTACTTTTATCAATTGACAGTCGCGATACCGTATCAGCGCAGTTTAGATTTCTCTCGAACACTAACTAAATCATAATTACTCAAAATGAAATGAGATTTTACTTTATCGCACGTATTATTTAAATTAAATAGCAAATTGAAATCGAAACTTTCACTGTACGTTTGTATTCAGAATAATGTAAATTATGTTTTAGATGTCAAAACACACATTTCACTTACATGGAAACATTAATTTTCGTAAGTATTTTATCCCACTTTTGATTAAACAATGATCGCAAGCTGACTTGGCTTAGTGTTAGTTCAGTTATCCCCAAGAAATGACACCGTATTACGCAGGTATGGAGGGTGTGCCTGTAGCTGTATAATGTGAAAGTCCCTCCGTCCATTAGGTTAGGGTTCATTGTGTCATTCGAAAAATCCATCTTAGTCTTACTTAACCAACGTGAAGTAGGAAATGAGGCCGAAATATGGCCGTGGTTTCTCATTAAATAAGAAAAACGAAGACAATTTTCAAGACGAATCTGATAGGTTGGATAAGTGTTTAGATTTATATTTTATTTAGTCAAAAAAAAACAGTAAAAACCATGTTCGATTCCATGTAAGATGCAAATTCAACCTTTTGCAAACTAAATGTCTATAAAGAAATAAAAATCCCAAAATGGTGCTTGCCTGGCGACATTTCTCATTGATTTGTGATAAGCAAGTTTCAGTAGGATTTTATTTATAGCTCCAGGATTTTCATTTCTCTGGAAAAAGGGGTCCATGTACCTTCAATTTCAATTTTCAGAAAAGTGCCGTCTACATAATTAAGTCTACATGGATGGATCAACAAAACGATAAAAATTCTTTCTAGTATATAAAACTAGAGTATTATCAAAAGTCCATTCAGCAATCTTATCAAGATGGTCATTTATCACAGAGAATGCTGAGTATGAGTAGGATCAAAAGATAACAATAAGACCGTATCAGCGTAAAAAAAGATATTTGAGGACAGACCTACGTTAGATCAGAAATATAGAAAGCACAATGTTCGTCCAATTATAGAACCCTGGAGGCCTTCAGTTATTACATTCGGAATAACTTGCTTGGTTCAAATGAACTCGCTGGAAACGTCCAGATCTATAGCTACTGATCCAGCAGACAGAAACATCTATACCGTTTCAACTTCAAAATGAGACCAAACAAACACACTCAAAGTGAGAATAAACGCGAGCAGATTGGGATTAAACATAAGCCATTTGCGACGTAACAATTTACAATGAAGAAAAAACAAAGTTGAATCGGTTAGAGTTCAATTTGATGTTAACAAAACTAACCTACATTTCTCCGTGTATGAGTAAGGTAATTGCATTATAGGATTATATAAAGGAAACGGAAGATAAAAGAAACAATTATAATAACAACCATGGAGACTGAAAAGGGCTCGATAATGCACTTGGAGTGAAGAGATCAATTGCATATAGATGGGTAAAATGTCAAGACTAAATACCACGACAACACGGTGGACGCAGAGTGTAAATTACAAAGAAACTCCGGTATTTAATGTTTCAGTACATAGAGGAAAATTAGAGAATTATATTAATAGAACTGAAACGTAGATTTGAAATCAGAATCAAGGTATTGTTTCTAACTAATGTTTGCGTCAACATTTGGATGGCTTAATGTTTACGATAAAAGACATTCGTAGAGAGCCTGAGAAAATGAACGTGATGTAAATAAAAGAAACCGCTACAAATATGTGCTACAGCTCTTAAATTATCAGGCAGATAATATCCCTATAATATATATGGATGAAACAAGTTTATATTTATTTATTTATTTCACAAACGAAAGGACGTGCAAAGAAAGGAAATAGATGCACTTACATTGCAGCAGGCACCCGCGGTACTAATATCCATGCCATTGGATGTATAGGGAATATGGGGGGACTGATTCATAACAAAATAAGACGAGGCGCATTCCGAATAAAGAATGCAAACAATTTCGTCCGTGTAATGCTCTAAAACTGCGTTGAAATTACTTTGAAAAAAATTTTTGAGAAAAGAAGTATGTATGACAGTGGATCATATGAATAAAAATGAGCACTTGCTCAGGAGTACTTGCTCCGGAGCAAAGTGAGTCTACTCCGCGGCATTGAGCAGAAGCTCCATTTCGTATGAATAAAAAAACTTCGTGTGTCTCTGAAGAACTTACGTCTCGCGAGCATTTGCTCGTCGTGAACAAGTGATAGTGCAGGCTAAGAGTTTGGTTTCTTGAGCAACAAAGAGGTTACGTACGTTACGCGCGTCGCGTACATTTGTGCGGAATAAAGAGCAATGTTTTGTTGTCCCGTTCTTTAAATTCGAATATGAATAGCAGTAACGAAAAACAGGCGCCAGAGGCCCAGCTAGTTTTTGCAGAAATGCTAAGCGAATATAAAATTATTTTCGAAAAGAGCCAGCTTTCGGAGGTACGCTGTGGCCGAAATGAAACAATACAAAGTTTGGAAAAACAGTACCCTGAAAAATTCCAAATAGAAAAGAGGGATGGCCAATTAACAAAGAAGATATGCAATATAAAAACGCGCCTGAAAGCAAACGCCGATACCAACCATACATTGTCCTTTCCGAATTGGCAAAGATTCTAATAGTCTACGTCATGAGAATTTCGTCTTATCTTGTATTTTTTTAGTCCGCTGCATCTGCATATCAACACACGGTAAAAAATCGACCAATTTAACCTCACATTTCAAATGCGAGTCTACTACTAAGGTCCCTCCGAAATTTTGGAACAAGTGCTCACTCTGGAGTAAACGTTTAACTTTATTCATACCAATTCTGAGCATTTGCTTGCCAGCTGAGAGTACGCTCAGAGATGGAGCAAGTCCTCAGAGACTGAGCTCGCCCATTTTATTCATACAAAACTGAATAGGAACTCCGAAACTCGGAGCAAAGAGTAATTGATTACTTTTATTCATACCACCCAGTGTGTAGGCTAGTCATACAGAAGAGGAGATGGTCTTACAGAAGAAAAGTGTGCAGTCCTACAGTTAACAGAAACATCGTTTTTGTTCCGTATGTAATTTGTATGTATTGTTACTTAACTTTGGTTAAATACATTTTCGGTTTAAATTATTGTAATCTGATTTTTAATTACTTCCCTGTTTCAACCTGTTAAGTCTCAATTTGGAAGTGACTGGTCTCGACTTCAATGTGTTTATTCCCAATTTGAAATTGTTTGGTCCCAACTTGATATTGTTTGTTCCGAATTTGAAATTGTTTGGTCTCAATTTGAAGTTAGAAAAGTATAGAAGCCCTTAATACTCGCGTTTAGCCAGAAGAATTGTAAAGTTTGTGATTGATGGTATCAAAAGCTTTAGCGACACAGCGATGGAAAGTTTTGATTTGTCATAAACTTCAACCACAGCTGACAAAGATACAAGATAAGTGGTGGCACTGCAACACGGGCGAAACTCTGACAGTCTGATACTGTGTTAACTCAATAAAGTGACTAAGGATATATTAGAAAGATTATCATGTTTGACCAATATTTCTAATTATCGGGAACTAGTGTGCTAAATTTTAGAAAACCTGCCATTTGTAGAAGACATTATTGACCAGTGTGTGTCTTTGATGGACTATTCCACTCTTGAGTTATTAGTTTCAATAGGGGCAACAGCATTTTATAAAAAGGTGGTTATAAAGCAATCAAATGCGCTTAAATCGAAAAGTTCACACGTGTTCTTTTACTATCGTCTTACTGCAGATGTTCAACATTTTTGGAAAACAAACAAATATTCCTACCAGGACGGAAACTGCAGTCATTAAGGTCTGACACAACCCATCAATAAATATTTTTCACTACTTAAGCATAAAGTTCATACAATTTAATAGATTTATGACTTCGAGTCTCACAGAATTCCACTCGTGGTTTGAAACTTCTCAGATATGATACAAACTATTAGTGAAATTACTTATGAAAGAAGAACTGAACTTATCTTCAAAAAATAAGATAAGCGTGCACAGAGACGGCGAATGACAAGAGGAACGGAGAGGTTTGACGCAGTGCACATAAGGGGCCTGTCTACGTACTAGAACAATTTCATGTCGGGCTAGGGGAAAAGGTGGGGGACTGGCGCTACATAAACTGGCTGGATAGAGAAAAATGTTGAAAAAATTGAAGAAACACGGCAGGATTATCAACATTGCATGAACAAGTATTTCTTTAGTGAAATATTAATTCAATAGTTACAAACGAAAATTGATTATGAATCAATAAGTATTATATTTATACGAAGGTTCTCAGGCAAATGGACTGAAGCCAGAACAGGAAACGCAACATAAATGAAGGTTTTAAATGATGTGTCATGTATTCTGGTGAATATAAATTGTTCAGCGTCCTGGTACGTAATTCACTGAGCACATGACATAAGGTGCCAGTGGAGAATATAGTACCTTTTCAGATGCATTTGAATGAGACGTCTAGACCCCTGCGTTACACAACCGAGTGGATGTCGGAAGGTTTCCCATACATCAAGCGATTGCAGAACTCGTATGGAGCGCCACAACTGGACCTCGGTAGCGAACAGGTGCTCATCGGCGGCAACAGCAGTGTAAGGCAGTGGCTCATGAGGCCAGCTTACAGCAGGCGGACGGGAAGAAGAAAGCCGTTCAGCCCGTACATAGATGCAGTGACGATATGCAATACGGCCACACTCGAAAGTGTATGTTTACACTGTGGGTCACTTACGTGGGCACACTTATGTGGGTCTTGGGCGGGACACT
The DNA here is from genome assembly GCA_017312745.1 of Gryllus bimaculatus. Classification (NCBI taxonomy): domain Eukaryota; kingdom Metazoa; phylum Arthropoda; class Insecta; order Orthoptera; family Gryllidae; genus Gryllus; species Gryllus bimaculatus. The sequence goes on along the minus strand of BOPP01000126.1, from coordinate 351,136 downwards.
GCCGAGGATGTGCAAGGATTGAGGATGGACTGAACAAAGTCTTAATATTCTTTAATCATTAGGTTTTACAATGTTCTTAGCGTGCACTTTTAAAGATGAGAGGGTCACCTGTAGTGGTTAAAATGTGATTTAAGAGACTATTCTAAACAAATGTAACAATAGATTAAGTGAACGTGAAATCATTCGTTTCATTTGATCTTGTTCCAATCTGTAGGTAATTACTACCTCTAACACGTTCTGTATTCAGAATCAACGTTTTAAGAGTCCTTGACACCCAAAAATCGATCAACGGCAAAGTCTGTCAATCCGTTCATGGCAACGCTAACGCCTGAACAGTTCAGATCATATTCAGTTCATATTCTAGACCTTGAGTTCAGAACATTTTCTCCGAAACTGATATTCCCCGATCAATCTCGAAATCGAGGCCCTGCGAGTATGAAACGGATATTTTGATTTTTCAATGCATTTGCATGATGCCCCAAGAACATTTTCAAAATGCCCTTAAATTGTCTCCATATTTTTTTAACTTTGTCCACAGATTCCGTAAAACGCTTAAAAATTGCGCAGATTTCATTTTCGTTAAAATATCTGAATTTTCGAAATTTATTTTCATCTTTCTATAACTACATTATTGAAGTTAGATTTTTTCCTTAATGAAATATAGTGTTTAAAGACAGATCTTAAAATAAGGAAAATATGGGGTTTTCGTGTAATTTGGCGCGAAAGATAAGCAAATTTTAAACAATATTATTTTCTCAAAAACGCTCCAAATTTCCATTCATTTTCAAAAATCAATTTTTGAAAGAGAATTGGAGTTTTGCATAATTTCTGCTTGAATTTAATGCATTGGGATTTTTAAAATTCTAACAAACGGCTCCGCATCCATCCCCACGGATAGAGCACAAAGGAAGCCCTACAGAGTGGCGCTGGCCTCCTTTTCGTTGAACTCTCTGAATTTAGGACAATTGTACAAGTTAGAAATACTGCGAGAAACCACTATATTAGTCAGGGAAGTTGGGTTCGGCTGAGTACGATTGGTATAGCTGTAACGTGCCAGGCCAGTTGACTCGAAGGATCTGAATTTCAATCTCGACGCAGAGAAAAGTTAGCTGGTTGGAAACACTTTTGCACGTTCATGTTATTGTATAATATTGCGTAGCCGAAGTAAATAATACGAGAAAATGTGTCGTAGCAACGCTACGTTTGCATTGTTTCGGTGTGTCCTACGATGCCCGCCTGGTTGCCTGAGCTTCACGCGCCGCCTGGGTTGGCGACGTTTATGACAATCCACTGCACCTTCATTAATCCCTTTGAATATTCATCTTTTCAACCTCTTCCGCATTGCAAACTCTCAATATGACATTTATTACTATTATTTCCATGCTCAAGCAGCCCGCTCCCGGGAAAATAAGACGTGCACGGACGGCGTTGAGCGCGCGACAGCAGACTCATCACCGCGAGGTAGGTTGGGATGCCAATGCATAAGCATAAGCAAGCTCTTTTTTTAATCATTAATACATTTTTTGTATACCAGCATTATAAACGACTTTTTCTGTTGCAAGAAATCGTTTATAAAATGAGATTTTAGCACAAATAATGACGTGTTAGCATTTTACGACACGAGTGATAGCGTCATCAGCCACTCAGCCATTCACAGTGAGAGAGAGAGGAGGTAGCGGTATATGCAATGGTCAACTACAGTTTTCTACAATATATGTCAAGTACTAAAGACGTCCACAGAAAGTTGATTGGCAAAACCAAGATTAATTTCCTTGCAAATTTATAACGTTGTTAAACAAAAAAATGTGTATGCAACTTTTTTAGAATATTGCTTTATGGCATTCGCACAAATTTGAAAACTCGCTTCTAACGTCGCACGTTTTCAAAACACGCACTCATGCAATACAGCTAAACATTATCAGGGGCGGATTCAGATACAACGTTCGGGAAAAGAAATTCAAAATGTTTTGGTCAAATGTGTCATGTCACAGAATTTGTAAAATGTTTCGGACTATTCTCAGCTCATGCTGCGGTAAGATTTTATTCGTTTTGACGATTATCCGAAAATAGTTTTGCTTGAAAGTTTCGTGACAAGTTAAAATTAATAGCTACTGAACATTTTTAGGGGGGGATTTCCCTCCCCGTCGATCCGCGCCTGACATTATAAACTAATTGCATAAACTACTATTAAAACTTCAATTAACTTCAGATCAGGGATTCCCAACATTTTTGGCTCCCCTTGCTTATTCTCTATCACAGCACAAAGAATAGCCCATAAATGTCTAAGGTAATTTTGTACACCAATATTTTGATAAATACAGTGATTCTCAAAATTGACCGTTCACTGTGTAAGAAAATACAAACTGCTAGAGAAAAAATATTTATTACAGAATTGTGATTTACAAATTAAATATAGGTATTAATACAAACCACCTTTACTTAAATATTACAAAAATATCTTGAAATATGTGAATGCTAAAAAATAAATAAAACTTTTTCTAATACGTATGCAAATCACCACAAAAATGAGCGTACACTGACAATAGGTCTTCGATAAAAAACGAAAAATAAGTCAATATTTTGTGGAACGACCTCTAGCACGAATAACAGCCCCTAATTTCGCTGGCATTGATCTCACAACCTTTCATGTAAATTCAGAACCGATTTTCTTCCGTTTTTCAGTGAGGGCCCTTTTGAGATCATTTTTATTTGAAATTTTTCGCTTATGCACGTTTTCCACTTCCCACCAAAAGTTCTCAATAGGATTGAGATCGGTTATTTGGGGCAGTATTTCACGGCGCTTCGGTATATTATAATTATAACAGTCATAACTTCACAACATGCGCTGTGTGGATGGGCGGGTTGTCCTGCTGAAAGTAATATATCGGCCCCAGTCCAAAATCGCCTGCACTTAGTTTGGCATTACTTTCTAAAATTGATGAATATCCAAATTTGTCAACTGTGGAATCAACAAAATGGAGTTTCCCCAACACCTGCCGCAGACATGCAGCTCCATACCATAACGGACCCCCGCCGTGCTTTACAGTTGCACGCAAATTTTTATTTCTAAGGCTGCGTTAACCTTCTTCCCTGCAATTTGCCTCACTAATCCAAGGCTTCTTCTTCGCTACTCTCCCGTTGTAACCTGTCTCTTGTAGTGTCTTTCGGACAGTTTCTGTGGACAGAGTTCTCCCTGTTGTTGAAATCACCCACGGAGTCATTTTAACGACACTTTGAAGAAGATTCCTGGTTACGTGATTGGCAATATATCTTTATCTTGTTCGTTGAGTATCGTATTTCGACCTCTACCTCTTTTATTAATTAATATGCCACCGAATTTGAATTGGTCTACCATGCTTTGAATAGGTGAACAAGTCTTCCCACTGTCTTCGCAATACCCCGTGGTGATCTTCCCTTATGGCTAAATTCATAATTAGTCTTCGCTATTCCATTGTCGTTTCCCTTCTCAGAGTCATTTTCAATTCGATGACGCTCTGTGCAAATCTGACGATCAACTAATCTGTTGCACCTTGTCGAGATTGTTTGAAGCAAATACCATTAAAATGATCTAAAAATCAATGAAAACGATGAAAAATGGAGTAAAAATGACATAAAAGGTAAAAAATGACTTACTACTCGAAACGGACGAAAAATGCAAAAAATTGACATAAAAATTTAATTTCATCATAACATAAAATCAATTCCTATACTAAATGTCATTGTTCTAAAGGGAAAGGAAAAAAAATGACATTTCATTCATATCCACCCCCTTTTTATGACCGATTGCATTAATGAGTTGTTTTTTGTTTTTGTTTTTTGGTTTAATTTCATTGCAATTTATAGGTATCTGAAGATGGATCAAAGAAGTGAAACTGAAACATTGTGAAAGTTAAATAAAAAAGAGAACGAAATGGGACTGGAGCAAATTTTTGTAGTGTGCTTTGCTGTATCCAAGAAAAAATTTAAAGAAAATATTTGGAGACTTAACAATGGTAACAACAATAATCTACATCCAGATATGATCCACATGCCATCCACTCCGTATCATCCATAACATTTTGGGAGGGGCCGTCCCTCACCTCCTCACCATTTCTTCTCTCTCTCTCTCTCTAGTTTGCCTAACTGGGACCCTACCTAGATAACCCACTGAGGTGGCCATGACCATTCTCAACTAGTTTCTCAGAACTATACACCACTGTGATCCTTGGATCCTTACTAGTATGACTGTTAATGGTAGGGTAGGGAATGATCGATGCATCATATCAGTGGAAAGCAAATTGGAAAGAAAAATGGGAGTACCATGAGAAAACCTCCTGCGAACCCAATTGATCTTCAAATAAGAAAGCTTCCATGATAACCACTCACTGGCCCTATGACATTTTTAAAAACATACTTTGCTTCACTTGAACAAACAATCTGAAGAACAATTTTGGAGCTATATTTAAAAAAAGGATACTCAAAACGAGAAAATTGTATTCAAGACTACATATTCGAGAAAGAAATTTAACTACATTTAGGAGAAAAAATTTACTTTATCAGGGAATCACAAAATGTATTTTTCTGTACACAATTTGCACTCTTTGGCAATATTACATAACTTTTTCTATACTACGAGAAGTATATGAAAAAGTAAAATGACTGACGGAAAAGTTAAGTGACTGTTTACAATCTTGCTTGAACTTCTCTTCACACTGTTAGTTTATGAGATTCAAACTAAAGCCACATACATGCTTTTCAATGATTCAGAAAATTTGATTGCATCACAACCAAGAGAAATATAAGGAACAATAATTTTTATATTTGGAATTTTTAAATGACACATGTAACGTTCTTAAGAATTCCATTTTAAATGTATTTAAACTGCATACTATTTAATATTACATTATGTTATGGTTGAAGATAAATTTAATATTAGGAAAAATAACTTACTGTTCAGTTAATTTCTACTCCATTTTTATGTCATTTTCAAATTAATTATCCTTTTCTTCTAATAAGAGCTGTTTTAGTCATCTAAACTGAGATTTAGAGCTTAAAAATTTGAAGTCAATTATTAAGATAAACAAAATTTTAAATGTTTTAATACTGATGAATAATTTCAATGAAACATTTTTTTTTTTAATGTTTTTTTTTTTATTTTCAGTCAATTCTTGCTTTATATATATTATGACTTAAAAGGACACAACAATAAAATATTTATAAAGACTGATATGAAGTACTCACAATGTCTGCACAAAATTGGTGTCAGGAAGTATACGCCAATAATACGATGTTGAGCCACTTGTTTACTTGGAACTCCTGAAACATCACAAGGCCAGTGAATAGTGCAGTTTTAAAAACAGATATAGGAACATAAAATCACATTACATAACATTAAAACCATCTAAGTTTTAGTATTAATGGTGGCCTGCAGCAGGAGCACCAAAAATACTGCTACTACTGAGAAAAAAAAACACTCTGAAAGGAGCATGCATTCTTCTCATCATCGTGAGTGAAATTGTTTACCTATTATTCCAATAAACAACTTGTCTAATCAGAGACCTCATAGACAAGTTACTCAGATTTATTTACCATCTTTCTGACTAAGGTATTTAATTCACAAATCTTTGTTTCGAAAAGGTCTATTTCAACAACATTAATAATATTGCAGTTTTTGTAATTGAAGAATTTTTGTATAATATAATCTATACAGTTTTATGTTGAAAGCTTTTGTCTGCAGATTCTCACAGGAACATTAAATCTTAGATCATTGATCAGCTCAGGATTAGTCCAAATGTCACAAAGTACAAATAAAAATTTAATTTCTCTTTCTTTCCTCATGGATTAAAGTAAAGGTACCTCTGGTCTTCAAGTGATAAGTTTGTAATTATGATCAATTAAAGAATCAGGAATTCCCAAATAACTCAATGCAATACTAAAAAATTTGTGCTGGATGTTTCCAACTTACTTACATCATGTTGAAAACTGGTGACCACATCACTGACCCTCACATGAACATTAGACATACAAGAGGAAAATATAAAGTTTTGAGAACCACAACTAAATGAAATTCTTTAGATGTTTGTCTAATAAAACTAAATTGCTATATTAATTTGTTAAAAGTTCTTTCAATACGAGTCTAAAGTTTATTTTTGAATCAAGTCTATAAGAGTTTAATTTTTTGGAGGTTCATTCCATCAATTGAGCCTATATTTACATGGATTGTCCTTTTCTCCAAAAGTAATGGTTTTATATTTTAATAGATTAAGACTCATATCATTCCTCTGACCCCAACTATGCAGATTGCTGCGTGCTCTCTTAAAGTCTATACTACCAGAAATTGATAAAATGTTCTTGAATATTTTTAGCTCATCTGCTGATAACAAGAAGTTCACATTTATCAGTGCCCTAGGCTTATCATTAATAAATATACCGAATAACATTGGCCCAAATGAGGGCATTAAGAAGGAACTCCCAGACAGGCAAGCTATTTCATCCGAAACAAAATTTTCTATCTCTCAGCAATTGACGTCTGTAGGACAAATAACTAGCAAACCAAGAACCCCTATTACTGGAAGATTCAAGTTTAACAATAAAGCATAATTCAATGAATCAAACGATTAACAGAAATCTGCATAGATACTAACTACCTGTGAGTTGTCTTCATTAGAATTTAGTTTACAATGTGTGTAGCATATCAAGTTTAATTCAATATTTCTCTTCTCAGTGAAACCATATTGATGAGGTGACAAGAATGGCCAAATGATATTATTTAGTTTGTCCATTATCAAGGACTCAAATACTTTGGGAATTACGTTCATTATTGAGATGGGCCTATAATTAGAAATTTCTCTCTTATCTCCTGATGTAAAAATTGGTTTTACAATGGCAATTTTCCACATACATGGAATTTCACTTTCAGATAAGGATTAGCCAAAAATTGATTTAACATGAGAAGACAAATGCACTGTCTCAAAACAATTGGTGGAATATTCACTGGTCCTGGACTATTGTTGATATCAAGTTGATTTATCTTGTCGAGAATGTCTTTCACTGAAACAGTGATCACATATGTGATATATGGGACTTGATCTGACACCTGCAAATCTACATGATAACAAAGTTAACCTATAACATTAACACCTATAACGAAATTAAAGATGTTCTAGTTGGCCGAGACAGAATGAGACCTGCCATACATACACAAGGATAACGAGTGCTATTAACTATCAGGGAAAGTGTTACCTGTTACTGTTACATGAAATTTCCCACTGATTATTTAGGTTGCCCGCTAGTCACATAAATCTGTATTCCCTGTAATCTCCCAGTTCTTATTCAATTTCTCTGCCTTAAAAAATCTATACAACCAAATAAGATTATAAAAATGCTTCAAAGCAAAATGAAATAAAACATTTTGAACAATAATTCTGAGCTAAAATAAGAATTATCCCACTCTTTTCCAATGCCTCACCAACTCTTCGACCAAATGAACTTTTTTAAATAAACTCAAATTAATTTTTCTATGATTTTATGCTTCAAATTTTTTAAATAAACATGATTTGCAGTTAAAGAATATTTTTTTTTCTAATACTTAGTTGAAAAATGTTAATTATAATTTTCGAAACAAATGTTTACAGAAAAATATTTTCAAAAAATGTCTAAGGCTGTTCAATCTCTGAAAAATTCCCCATAAGTAGAACATTTAATTTAAATAAATAAAACCTAGCGAAAAAATGTTCATATTAATTACTTAAGTCTTTTACATCTGACTATTGTTGGCTGCCCTTGTTTGACTATCAGCACTCCCTGATTCCCACAAAAATGCTCAGAAAAATTGGATTCTTGAAGAACGAAAGATAAACTTATCTCAAGAGATTATTTGGATGCCTTGGGTAATGTTTCTCTGTATAAACATCACACATGAACAAAAATTAAGTTCTTTGTTGTAATCCAATGCATGTTTATGCTACTTTAATTGTATTAATAGTGTATTATATGAAAATTCAATTATTTACATATTATTTAGATAATGAGTTCAGGACATTTGAATCACTATGAACAGACATTTCAGGTAGGTTAGGTTATGGGAATTATTTCTTGGAAGGCAGCATGTAGTGCCGATGTAGAATATCAATTTTGGTAAAATCTTGGTTATGGTTTAACTGAAGATCAACAGATAGAAGAAAGGATCGACCAACCTTTTTCCATAAACCAATTTTTCAGTATTAAGGACCCACGTGATGTGGATTCTGACTACACAATGCACTCAAAATTATTTACAACGTACAAGACCAAGAATTCTCCACTATTTCGGTACCTACACATGACCATTTCCACTACCTACACACTAGCGGGTCCAGAAGGCCATGAGTTTTCGTTTACCTTCCTTTATTTGGAAAACTTGATTTAAATAACTGTTTATGCTCAAATTTTGTAATTGTTTAAACAATAATACTGTATAGTATCATGTCTACAGTACATAAATAATATACAATATAACAAACTTTTATTATTTTAAAAATCTACAATGCTCCCCCCCAAATGATTGGCTGGATCCACCCTTGGATATTTTGATTTGTTGATTGATTGTTAGCGATTCCGGGTGCTTCAATTTCTATGGTCATTAGTCCTGTAAGTGAAGCACTTTTTTTTCCCCCCCTCGGGGAGGTGGCAGTGGTCTTTCCCTGCTGAATGTTGAAATCCGGCACCGACCTACCTTCCGCTAACTGGGCTTTCCTTAACCAGGTATCTCCCACGAGAAGGGCACCACCCCAGGAACAAGCTCGAGGCTCCCTACCGATCTCCTGGCATGTGTGGTAGTGAAGTACATGTTAGTGTAAGTGTGTGTAATAGGGGTTGAGGATATCAAAGGAAGAGGTAGGAAACATCGCGCACGGTCCATGGCCCGTTTGTGAGGGTACTGATCCGGCATTCGCCTGGTGTTGATAGCAGAAACTACGGAAAACTACCAATGAGAGCAGTTGACTGCTAGAATTCTCCTCCAGATGGCGACTGAACTTGACCTAGCTAGGGTCGAATATCCTGCTATTGCCGGGATTCGAAGCCCGGACCCCCTGGTCAGAGGGACTGCAGTGACAGTTGATGCCCTGAGCCACCTTTCCAAGTCCCACTCTTTGACCCTCAAAACAAGTTTTTTTGTCAAATAATCTGTTTTTTACTTCAACCTTACAATAGTTTCTCTTCACAATGAAAGTAGTACACGAGAAAGTAAAAATAAATATATGATTACCAAATTATCTGTTAATGTACATAATTCATTATTTAATAAAATAAAAGAAAACAGAATCTCACAGAGCATTCCTGATAACATGCTGATCATATTCCAACATTAAACAGTAGTATTTAATATACAGTGTATAACATTATAGCTATAGCATTACCAAAATTATACAATACCAATGTTACACCACATCAGTGAACAGTAATAGTTTCTATACTCAAACTCAAAACCTCTCATATTCACATAAAATATATAGAATATAAAGCTTTACTATTCACTGCATAGTAGTATGATTAATGCCCTATATTTTTCATTCGAAGGTAAAACTATAACAGAACATAGCATGTTCTGTCATGCTATTTCCCCATTCTTAACTGAAATCTTCGTACTTCCTTGCTGAGTTCTTTAATTAATTAATTAATTATTTTCTTTCAGTCTTTCTTTCTTCCGTACAGCAAAAAACATCTGTTCCTGCACACCCAGCAAAAATGGTAGGGCTCTTTAAGACACAAATTAAAATCAATCTCTGTAACTATGAAATGTACGTTACAAATGTAATTTCAAGTTCTCCCAAGTTGACCATACATACTGTTACAAATTTCCCACTGTGATACACCAACTTCTAGAGACACCATTATTATAAATTAAAACAGTTTCTACTATGAATAATATTTCTCAGAGTAATACCGAAGCATTTTTGTAGCAACTACCATATTATTATTGTGAAATGGAGTAACTATTAAAACAGCATCGTCAGAGTCGTTCTGTATAAATTGAGGAGAGAGCCTTCATTCATTTTTGATATCGCTAAAAATGTTGGTACCAATAATATTCATGCAACAAACAACAGAAGCTTTTTGACCAGGAGTATATTTAAGCGGCCGCATTCAGGTTGTCCAAGGTCTATTAGAACTCTTACATCTCGTATGAGCAAGAAAAAGAGCAAAAACTAATTGAAAATTAAAATTAATGGCAAGAGAAATGAATATTATCAGACAGCACGAAGGATGTAAAGAAGTTACCTTGAACAGAAAGAACTTCAATGCAGAACTGTGCACATCCTAATACAAACTGAAGAAGCAGAGTTGGTGAAATGCAGATCTTTTCTTACGCTGCACTAGCAAAACCATCATCAGCAAACTCTCTTCTTCAATCAGAATAGTTTCAGAATTGAAGAGCACTTTGAGCAGTGAAGACTCTTCTTTAAGCCCTACATACAATTATAGCTCGTCAGAAGGCAGCAAAAATGAGAGCACTGATCATCTGACATCATTGGTTGTCAGGCAGGGTGTTTCTTACAATGGTGTGTCTGATAATCACTTGTGGGAGAAAGAAGTCAAATCAACCATGAACACGAATCAAAACACAGAGTAATGTTCTGTTGTAAAACCTTTAACTCAAACTTTGTTGACAGGGCAGAACTGGAGATTTTAACAGGATTCTGCTCCAAAACATAAGGCCAAGCCCACTCAAGAATGACTGCACAGAAATGATCCAGATTTCACTTCCGTTGCTGAATATTTTGGGCTATCTGGTTGTCCAGATCTGAATTCTCTTGATTAAAAATTGTGGTCATTGCTTGAGGAAATTGCCTGCAAAAAGAGACATCACAAAACAGAGTCCAAAGACAATTTTGATGACTACTGTTGCCAATTTTCCTACAATCCTCATGCATGACGCTATTGATGCATCATCAAACTTTAAAGGTCTACATCCAAGGATAAGACCAACATTTTGAATACACTATATACATTTAGTAGAGTAAAAATGTTCTTTTATACATAAAATTTTTATATATATATATATCTTCTATTATCTGTACTCCAGATATTTCTATTTCAATTTGTAACAGTATTATGCCCAAACTGTGTACATCCAACCTATTAGTGGTTCAGACGGTTGTCAAAGGAACATGTTCAGGCTTACCACCTGTTCGATAGACTAGGAACAAAGGCTGGAATTACACACCACTGTCTTCCTACGCATAACAGTTACCAAAGTACTGACTGAGAAACTGCTCTCTGACGATTTAACTTGTGTAATTTTCTACACATGATTGCAATACGAATGGTAGTACTTAGCATGCATATGAACAACATTTTTTTAAATTCTAAAACCAAGTCTTCTGTAATAAGACCTTCCTCTGTAATGGAAACCACAACATTTTTGCCAAGTCAAATTTAATTTATTCATCTGAATAAATGAGCTAACACTTGGAATAGGCTACAGGCATTCCAAATTTTTGAAGTAAAATTAACCATTAAATAAAAATAGTTTATTTTACAGTTCCCCCCTAAGGAACCAAGGTTTACAAAATCTCCCTCCTAATCAAATAAAAAGACATAAAAGTAGGATAGCATTTTGAGTATAAATAAAAAACTATACCATCTCTTTTACTAATAAGAATAAACTAATAACAAAGAAGTAAAATGTATATACATGAATTCTGCATATGTTTGGCAATCATTTTTCATTTATAAATAGAAACTTTTTAACATTCAAAGGAAATAAATTATAAATAAAAGAGTTTTCCAATAATGCTCTTAAGTGTTACAAAACCCTAATAACTAATATTAAAAAATGATTAACATCTAAAATAAATATTAATTCTAATGAAAAATATATATATATTTGTTTAAATTTGCATGTAGCTTACAGAACAAATTGAACACTGAATGAGTTTGTAGATCTAGTAGTGTAGTACTGTAGTTACAAGATAAACATTTATTTCAATACTTATATTAAAGAACTTCTGAGTTTGCGGTATTTACAATCGATTTATGAATAATTTTCAATTTTTATTTAATTTTCCTCCTCCTTAGATGACAGTCGGCAACCTTAATTCTATACCACTGATGCAGAATTCCATTATTTTTGTTATTTAAGTAATTGCATAATTTTGAAGTTTGGAGAGTCAATTAATTATTTAAAAAATTAGCAATAATTAAACCAAATAATTAGTCAACACATTCTCAATAACCATGATGAAAAAATGTTTTTATAATATTTTCCCTGGTATTTTTATCCCATTTTATGAATATTAAGATTATCAATTCTTGTTTGATCAACTTTAACACATCCTAGTGAAATTAGGATGTGTTAAAGTATAACTAACGAAAAGAAAAAAGTTAATTGCATTATCAAAAGACAACAACTTTAATATACCCTTATATATCAAAAAACTATTTCCCAATTGCAGGTGACAGAAACGCACAGCAAAATATTTGGGCAAAAACCCATTATTATTGTTATTATTGTTGTTGTTATTATTATTGTTATTATTGTTATTGTTGTTATTATTGTAATTATTATTATTGTTGTTATTATTATTATTAACCAAGTCTTGGATTATAATATCAAAGTTAATAATATATAATTAGGGTAGTATATAATGAACAATGTTTACTCCACTTTGTTTCTGACTTAATATTTCAGACATTACCATTAAACAAAAACACTCTCTTACAAACATTAAAATATTGCATTCACATCTGATGTCCTCACCATAATAGAGTATTCAACATTTGTACAAACTTAACCAACCCACTGTATCAAGATGGCTATTTTGTTATAAAACAACAGACAATAGGCATCAACAAATGATAAGCGTCAAAGCGATATTTGTCAACAACAATACCTTAATAACACACATTCGTAAGCAACAATTTTTAAAAATTGAATACATTTCAAAGCAATTATTACAAAAATTACTTGATTAAAACTTATTGAATCCCTGTGAAAGGCAACCATGCTTACACTTAAATTTTTAAATACCATTTGAGCAATCAATTCAGAAATGGAAAAGAACACTGGAATTTGTCTCTTCATCCACATTCTCTTTCCTTTCTGTCAACAGTCATATTCACCATACTGTTCATAGGCAGTAGTGCAATAAATAGTTGCAATAAATTAATAGTGAAAATTCAGAAACAAATTTGTACATTTGCTTAAACAAGTACATTTACTAAATTGACATCAAGATTTTATAACCAAATGAATTGCATAAACACTAGTAAGGGAAAGTAAACGTTAATGCATTGAATGACACCTATTTGAAACAGAAACTATTACAAGAACAAATTTTAAAATGAAGTACATTCTAAATACTATTATTATTTACTAAAACTCAGTTGAAGTTGTATACTTTCATTCATCTACAAAGCAATATTTTAATTTCTCGTAAGATAAGCAATTTTTCAATTACATGTTATATCCTACTCATGATAAGCTTTAGTTGTCTGATTTCAAGAGTAACAGCTGTCCTCGATTTTCACACATTACCAGTCAACTATCCAGTTTTTCTGGCAGTAAAATTTTAGTCTTTTAATGCCATTAAATATAATAATCTTACGCAACATATCAATGAAATGTCACACCAAAAAACTTCAGGTATGACTCACATTGAGAGTTTGTATCATTTAATAATTCTGCGTCTTCAATTGCAATATTCCTTACAAGATGTTGCTGACTACGTAAGGATAACTAATACCTGGATTTCTTGGATAATTATGAAATGATAAATGATGAATTCCGATTATATGACATACTGTCCAAGACTACCATTTCACAATCACAAGGTCACACGTAGGAACTGAACCCCCCAATCCTGATACAGAGTTGTTGCTGATTTAGCTGTCTGTGCTCTTTAGGTACCCTTCAATGATGATTAAAAGCAGAAAGCTATTTTCCGATGCTAAATAATACACAAACAAAATAGTGACAGAATTTACCTGGACTAGCCAGGGTAGGAGGCAGTTCTGCTGGCGGAGCCAGCCGCCAGCAGGCTTCACTGTTAGTATTCAGCTGCTTAATGTATGCACCTGAAACCAATGAAAAAGAAAAATTTTACAAATGCATATTAATTGAACATGGATGATATTTATAGTAGGGAGAAACAAATTAACCTCTGAAGAAATAAAACAATATAGTGAAAACACAATTGAAGATAAGTATTAATTTAAGAATATTTTAACATTTGTTTAATATGATTTGTGAAAAAATTTGAAATAGAAGTTCCATGATAACACCATTTTCAAATAACATTGGTATACAAGTGAAACTCAGGAAACCATTTACATTGCTAAGCTACATTTTTTCAATTCTTTTAATTAATGAAATTCTTGGGGTCCACGAGCTTAGGTCAATTATAGATTATTTTGTTTTTTTTTCTGAAGGCAAAGAACAGTCAAAATATACATGAAAAATTCATCTTCGGGCCAGATTTTTTTGGTTCCTTTAAGAGAATATTTCATAATGAAATGAGAGTTAAAATATATCCCAGGTTGTATCTTCTATTAAGAAAAAGATATCAAGTAGGCAAATTTAACACAATCTCTAAACATAGTTTAGGATTTAACAAAAATTGCAATAATCAATTGCAATTATTTTCATCAACATACTCCAATTTTTAATGAAATCTAGAAAAAAGATACTATTTAACCAAAATCACTTGTCACAAGCATTCAATACTACTCTGCACACAATAATATAACATTCTATATAGTACTAAAATTTTTTTTTTAATTATTTCTAGAAATAGAAATAAAGCTACTAAACACTCACTAGGAACATAGCCTTCTCCACCTGAACGTCTATTGAAGGCATGGAGCCAACCATTTGACGTCACCAATCCTTCACTTTTAACATGAATATTGGCTATCTCCAGCACATCATCCACTTGAAGAGCAAGTTCACCTTGATTATGTGGTGTATATGGATACACAGCTTGAAACAACACAAAGTCACCCATAACTATTACTGAAATAAACTCCAGCTAGGTGACCAACCATTGTTCACATAATATACTACATTAAGTCACTTTGTAAAGTAAGTCAGAACACTGAAAAACTGTTTTGGAAACACTACATTAAAACACAAAACGATGAAACAATGCTTCTGGAATTATAATTCACAGTATCTTTTTCTGGCATAATACTATACACAATATTTTTACACATTTTGGAATTTTGCACACAATTGCACACAACATTTCCTATCATTTTCATCCTCTTGCTTCACCTAGGACAAATAAACCAAGAATTACATATACAATCAAGTACCACATAAAATTATATATTTATTCAATTCTATTTCATATTCACATGTAAGGAAGGTATTGTACAAATACCCCCCCCCCCTCACAAACCACTGTTTTATAATGTCACCAATAAATTAAATACAAATTTCTCTCTATTAATTAAGCAAAAAAACTACTATTTCAAATTCTTCAAATAATTTCAATATTTACAATTTGAGTATTTATATAAGAAAAAGTTTTCTAATTTGTCACTTATAGCTATGAGTTACCAATTCAGTGTCAAATTGTTTTCCAAAATAGGTTAGGTCTTTTCCCATGCACTTTGCATGCTTCTCCATTAAAAAAGACATTAAAACAAACTACCTATATCATACTTACATTTGTATATAACTGTCGAGGGGAAATATAAGAATTAAATTTTACTTAGCAAATTACTAAGCCAAAGAAGAAAATTTCTTCAAATCATTGCTGACAGCTTTTCAACACCTAAAATACACAAAATTATATTAAAATTAATTCCTCATAACTAAAGAATAGAAAAATTACAACTTTTTTACAATTACTTCAAAACACACATTATGGGTTCCTATTATTTGATTTAATATAGTAACTGGCAATGTCAAACAAATGATTAGCAGGTCAATATCTTGTCTTGACAAAGCAGGCACAATACTATACAGAGTAGAATACAATTTAAATTAGAAGCTTTTTTAACATTATAACCAAAATATACCATTCCCTGAACTCCAAATATGAAATTTATAGTTATGCACACTCATTGTATTTGTTGTAAATTGCAAATAAAATGTGGAACTGACAGAACACATGGAACTTAAAAAAATAACAATTGTATTCTTTCGATGGCATAAATTCCCAACAACTAACAGGTAGATTTAATTAATCAAATATTCATTAAAGCATATTAGCTTCGATTCCAGACAGTTAAGAAAGTAACTTTGTGTCCATTAAAATCACTTGAAGGATACCAGTCTTCCAAAACTAACCTCCAAAAATGACACTTAAAGAAAACACATTTTCTCACATTTAGGAAAACAAATATACACCCATAACCAAGTGTCAAATTAAATGAAGGTTTATCAGAGTCAATAAATACATTCAAATTCTACATGTTACATCTACATATTACAACTTCTACATATTCAATATAAAAATCAGACTAATGATACAGAATATTTACAACGTAATTGACAAATATTTCTTTTATAGGTAGTTGTTACACTCGCTAACAACGACACAGTCTCCACAATATACTAGAAAATTTCTGACTAGAAAATACAACTTACGTTTCAGCTGGGATTGACACAAACACAGCCAAAGGGAAGCCACAAACACACAGACGCACACTAACAAAAAATTTTGTACGAGATATTATGGATTTCTCGATAATTTATAGCATTTTCCTCGAGACTGACATATCAAATTTTTAACGCACGTTGGAGTTACAAGTTCTCTTCTTCACACCGCCGGAAGTATTTTCTTGGGATATGGTCTCCCACTGAACATAGGAAACGTGACGTCACAGACCCATACGAATTTATAATATGGCGGGAAAGTGGTATCGCCAATGAGGTAATCACGTATGCTGCAGTCATTATCATGTGAGATTTCCCGTATTATACAATTAATGTATTTTTTATTTGATAAGGTTATTACAGAGAGGAAAGCTGCTAACGTAACGTAATTTGTTGTTCCGTTTATACTATGATTATAAACCATTACGGATATTATAAACATTTACTGCTGTGGCTTGATTCTATCACAAGAGATTCATTATGCGACATTTCGCATTTACTTTTAAAAATATATTTTATTTACAGGTCATTCATTTGAGAAGTGGTCCGATGCGTCAATTAGCTTGTAACTTCGTTTATACCCGCAGAAACCACATGCTACAAGTTGTTTCTGTCACCTGTTCTTACTAAGCATTTTGCTTGTAATCGAAAGCAAAAAATAATGCCCCCAAAACACCGTTTTTAATTCTGGCTCTTTTTCCTGTTGTTTTGAAACAAAGTCTGGGAGGAATAGAAAAATTGTATCTTCGCGATAAACATTTCTCATGTCTTTCTGTCTTACAATATACGCATTGTAGCAACCCATCTATAACAATGAACTTCATTTAAGTGATATCCAGGATTGTTTCTTGCTCTTCTTGGAAAAGATACGAAGGAGATAACTTGGTTTCGTCGGGCTATGCCGCATTACTCATGTCCAATAGGTCATAGTTCGGTTTAGGGGGTGCTTATCTGGATTTGGTTAGCGTCTTCGAGCTCTCAACGAGACGGCAGAATAGTCTGAAAAACCCCTGCGAGAGAAAAAGAAGTAGCAGTGTGGTCGCTTACTATCTTCCACGAGAGTAGCTGACTTAGAAGGGCTTCCCAAGGACAATCCCTGACCTCGGCGACGCGCCTTTCAAACACGAGAGACATTGAGGTAAGCGGGAATTTGTGAAATTGAATTAAATGTTATTTCTCTATTTTTCTAAATTTGAATTTTTTGAACGATGTATTTCACATTTCGGGAGCTTGGGAATTCTTGTATTTTTCTTGTTTAGTAGGGTTTGACCCAGAGTAAGGGATGAACAGCTTGAAAAACGGATGGTGGTCCGAACGATGTGAGTTGTGGCCGGGTGTGTGCCTATCTTTGGAAGTCGATGAAGTTTTACACGAGTCAAAGTCGCAATATCAGGATATCCTCGTCCTTAAAACGTGAGTCGTTTCTCTTGAGATTATTGACCTCTATGATGAATTTGAAATTGCTAAATGTTAACGCATAGTAATACAGTAGCACAGATGTGAACAAAGAAATAAACCGTTCTTTACCTATGAAAACGCCTTTATTCACATTAGCTCTCACAATTTTTAAAATTATTTAAAACATTTCTTTGGAATTGCAGCAAAAATCATGGCAGAGCACTTATTCTCGATGGTATCATCCAGTGTACTGAGGCTGATGAATTTACTTACCAAGAAATGATTGCCTTTCTGCCTCTTTGTTGTCATAAATCTCCCAAAAAGGTAATAAAGATAACTTTTTATGGTACTTCTAATTGTGATTATGTAAATGTTATTTTCATAACTTCATAAAATTAGTGGATAAATTCACTTTAATATTTTTACATTATTTAAATTATAAATTATTTATTTATAGAAAGTGCCTAATTTTTAGTGAAGCCTTTAATTTCCTTTTTGTTTATGAGCAGGATAGATTTTGAACTTTAGATCTAGTGCTGTACCCAAAATGCTACCCAGTTAGTATTTAATTTTTATATTTTATAAATATATTTCTGGAATGAAACGTAAGTTGTGAGCTTATTTGATGTTAAAGATGTTGTAAAATGAATGTGAAAGACATTCTTAAATATTAAATTAAATTGGCATTAAGAAAGAACAATGCTTGTCATTAGTTGAATAAATTTGAAAAATCATGGTATGGTACCTAATTTTTTAGTTTTTTTCTATTGAATGCCTTATTTTCTCTTTTATTTTCACATGCCGTAAGAATTAACTTTGAAAGTAACATTTCAGCATGCTTTACTGTTTTATAAAAGGTTTCTAGTTGGCACAGTGCTGAAAATTCGTTCTTTTGCATTAATAAATTGGAAATTTCTTGATGCATTGGATGAATTTGTATAGCTTTGAATTGGAAGAAGAAAAGCCACAGCAAGCCTTCCAATTTTTATAAATGTTGATAACACATTTTCAGTGAAAGTGTGGCAGATCTTTTAACTATATCTTGTTCATATCTATGAATGGCTTGGGGCATAAACAAGATGAGCCACACATGACTAAAATGGAAAAATTAACATTTACAATTAGTGGGATGCTCATAAAGGCTGGTGTGGCTTATCATGTTACTGCCCCAAGCATTTAATTTATCAATTGTGTATGTAATTGCGTTGTATATTTTTATGCAATATATTCAGTTTCTGAATAGAAATAATTTACAAAATTTCCCAATAGTCTCAACATAGTGTCAGTATTGTTCCATTCAATGATGCAATTGATTAACAAAGTCATTTGCCATAACTACAGTTTTATAAAGGATTACAATATTTGCTTTTTTATTTTATCAAGTTGTTATGATACCTCGTGTTCATTACCTCTCTAGGCTAAAATATTTCACTTTATTGTACCAAACAATGTTTACTTCTTACACTTGGAGATGATGTTCACATTCTTTAATTTTTGCATTTTGAATGAAGGTTCTCGTAATTGGTGGTGGAGATGGCGGTGTTGCAAGAGAGGTTGCAAAGCACCCATATGTGGAGAGTATCACTCAAGTGGAAATTGATGCTGAAGTGCTTGAAGTTTCAAAGAAATATCTACCATTTATGGGCAAAGGACTTAGCCATCCTAAGTTGACTTTGCATGTTGCAGATGGTTTTGATTTTATGGCTCAACATCAAGAAGAATTTGATGTTATCATTACAGATTCATCTGACCCTGTTGGTAAGCATAAAAGGCACCTTATAATAAGCATTTACTTTGCATTCTGCATGATATTAGAAATGTTTTGTAACTATTAAGATGTAGACATACATGTGTAATGATTAGGGATGAATTTCTGTGAACTAATGAGGAAATAAGTATGCATTTATGGCCGTAATTCATAAAAGTTTAACCACAAAATATAACTGACTGTACTTTTAAATCAGTTTTTATTATTTTTGTTTTATTTTTACATTTAATGGATACTCTGCATCCCAGAAAAAGTGAATAAACATTTTTGATAACACTTGTACCAATTATACGTGTGTCAAAATGAGAATCTCTATTTTCGGAAAAAAGGTCAAAATTGTGAGAATGAGATATGACTAAAAATACTTTTTTGTTCCTAAAAAGGTCTCTCTGATTGTTTGTAATTCATTAAACAGACATTGTAGTCCTCAAATTAAAAAATTGACTTTAAGAACTGAACTTTGTAATTTGTGATTTTGACTTTGAAATGACTTATATGCTTCAGAAATAAACTTTCTGTAAGTTTATAAAATTGACTGGTAAAAAATATGCATTTAGTAAATTTTATTTACCTAATGTTCAGTCATTTTAGGTTTTTTTTACAATTGTTTCTTTAAAAAAAGGTTTTACTACAAAATTTATTTATTTTCAGTAAAAGACAAACTATTGTAAAGAAATAAAACAAAATACAAACTAACAACTTGAATGAACTAAGTTGCTTTCCGTTTTAGATGATAGAACACAAAAAGAGTTTTAAAGATAAGTGGAATTAACCCAATAACCTGATTTGGGGTGGAATTGCACAGATATTCTAAGAATAACCTGATAAACATTTCACCTAAATACTCATTCTGGTATTCATACAATAATTTTTTTAATGAAAAGTCATAAAAAAAATTGTCTGTATGTAAATTTTTAAGTATTTTATAATATTTTAGTTACAAATTATGCAGTTATTTACAAATAAAAACCACACATGGAATTATGGTGGTATTTTAATCTTAAAAATCTGCCCCTACTTATTAATGTGAATACATATAAATAAAATTCAAATATCTGCTTGATTTCAAAATAACTGACTTTTTATAATCTCATATGTTTATTTAGATTATATAGAAACCAATTTAATTGTTTTAACGCTTTTTGTCAGTCTGGGTTAATCTCAAGAACTGTTAAACCCATTTTAATGGCATTTTCTCTTAAACAGAGAATTTTTGTGGGAATAACTTTGGCTATTTGTTTTTTAAATTATTATTTTCTATTTTATAAAGAAATTCCTTTTAATGTATGTATATCTAATTTCTTGTATGTAAATCTGTAGCTCTGTTCCAATTTTAATGGAATTTTGTAGACATGATCTTCAAAACAATAGAAAAGTTATATCTACACGAGATGTAAACTTACTCCCATCTTCCTTTCCTACCCCTTAAATGAAAATTAAGTGGTATTGCTTTCAGTTTTTCACAAACAATTCGAAGTAAGTAAATCTAACTAATGTACTTAAATATTTCTGAAAGCCCATAAAATTTCCTAAATGCATTTCAGTTCATTCCCATTGTGCAATTACACTTTGAGTAATCAAAGATCAAAACTGTTACTGGGAGGAGAGTAAAGTGTTCTTTACTATAACCGTTT